>WSYH01000682.1:0-85778 GCA_036426205.1 Ascaphus truei | reverse complement strand
CATCCAATGAAACTTATACACAGTACAGTGCCTAAATATATATGTATAGATATCTTTTGAATAAAATGGTCTTTTAGTTTAACATTTTGGCCAAAGTGCTGTAAGCTTTGTACATTACCAGTTGAAAGCACTCTAGTATTTTATGATTGTTCACAATCAAACTGTAAGAAAGCAACGAATCCCTGAAATTGGGAGAGCAATGGAGTGAGCTTTTAACCATTTAAAATATGGGTGGGGAGAGCTTCAATCTATGTAGGATGAGCCCCACCCTCCCATCCGCGAAGACCAGCTGAACCAGAATTGGTAAACAACATATAGAACACCTACAATCACATATTGAACCCCCAAATAAACCCCAACATATATTAGTATATATATAAACATATTAGTGTCACAGAGACGTGACCTACGAGCATGCCAATATATATTAAACACAATATCATAACATAACACAGACCAAGAGCCAGTGCCACATACCAATGAAAACTTGATCACAGTAACAGTGCCTAAATATATATGTATAGAATCTATTTGAGTATCAAAATGGTATTTAGTTTAACATATTGGCCAAAGTGTTGTACAGCCCTTATCCACTACACGAGCAGACAACATCCAAAAGGGTACCTAACACTAATATTAAATTTATACCGTGCATTAACAAGCGGAAGAATATTATCAATAAATCTGTCAAAAATTAGTTGAGGCACAAAGTTCAAGTATGATCTAAGCCTTTTAACCTGTACCATTAATGCAAAGCACTCTTGTATTAGATTTGTCACCAATCAAACTGTAGCAAGTCAAGATCCCTGAGAGTAAGGGAGATGCAACGAGTGAGGGTTTTAACCATTTTAAAAGTGGGTGCGTGGGTAAAGCTTCAAACTAGGCAGAGGAGCCACACCTCCAATCAGTAGACCAGCTGAAAAGAATTGCTAAACATACAGAAACACCTACAAGCTCAAATTGCACCCCCAAAATAACCACACACATATATAAGCAATAAAGTATCTCAGAGGAGTGCTACTGAGCATGGCAATATATATTAAAACCAGAGACAGAACATGAAACACAGACAGAGCTCAGTGCACATCCAATGAACTTATACACAGTACAGTGCCTAAATATTGATGTATAGATATCTTTGAATAAATGGTTTTGTAGTTATTAAAATTTGGCCAAAGTGCTGTAAGCACCTTGAGCCACCTACACAGCAGACCACATCTCAAGGGTACCTAACACTAATATAAATTCATATTAACCTGTGCATTCCGCAGAAGAATGATTTATAATAAAGCTGGTCAAAATTAGTTGCAAAGTTCTAAGTCTGATTGAAAGCTCTTATTACATGTACATTACCAGGAAAAGCACTCTTGATAATTAGATTTGTCCAATCAAACTGTAAGAAAGGAAGCAGTCCCCAGGAGTGGGAGATGCAACAGAGTGAGCTTTTGAACACATTTTAAAGTTGGGTAGAGGTGAGACTCAAACTAGGTAGGAGGAGAACACCCTCCAATTCACCTAATACCTGCTGACACACCAGAATGAAAACATACAGAAACACCTTCAAGCTCATATTGAACCACCAAAAATAACACCACAACATATATATAAGCATATAAGTGTCACAGAGGAGTGCTACTGAGCATGGCAATATTATTTAAATTTAAACCAGATACATACATGAAACACCAGACCAAGCTCAGTGCTCAAGCCATTGAAACTTATACACAGTACAGTGCCTAAATATATATGTATAGATATCTTTTGAATAAAATGGTCCTTTTATTTTAAACATTTTGGCCAAAGTGTGTTAAGCCCTTGAGCCACTACCACGGCAACCAATACTCAAGGTGTACCTAACACTAAGATACATTCTTAAAACCTGTGCAATACCAGGCAAGAATGAGTTTATACATAAATTTGTCAAAATAATTGCAAAGTTCTATGTCTGATTGAAGCTCTTATTAACTTGTACATTACCAGGAAAAGCACTCTGTATTAGATTTGTCACAATCAAACTGTAAAGAAAGAAAGCACGATCCCCGAGGGGAGAGCAATGAGTGAGCTTTTAATCATTTAAAAGTGGGCGGGGTGAGCTTACAACTAGGTAGGAGGAGCAACACCACTCCAATCAGCTAAACCAGCGGAACAAGAATTGTAAACATTAGAACACCTAAAAGCACATATTGAACCCCCAAAAATAACCCCCACATGATATTTATATATATAAACATATTGTGTCCCAGAGGAGTGCTACTGAGCATGGCAATATATATTTAAAACCATATACATAACATGAAACACAGACAAAGCTCAGTGCTCAATCCAATGAATTAATACAACAGTACAGTGCCTAAATATATATTATGATATCTTTTTTTTATAAATGGTATTTTAGTTTAACATTTTGGACCAAAGTGTGTAAGCCCTTGAGCCACTACAACGGCAGACCACATCAAAAGGGTACCTAACACATATATAAATTCTTAATACCTGTGCATTACAAGAAGAAAGATTTATAATAAATCTGTCAAATTAGTTGCAAAGTTCTAAGTCTGATTGAAGCCTCTTATTACCTGTACATTACCAGGAATAAAAGCACTCTGTATTAGATTTGTCAACAAATCAAACTGTAAGCAAGCAAGATCCCTCTAGAGTGGTGAGAATTCAATGGAGTGAGCTTTATACCATTTAAAGTGGGCGGGGGTGAGCTTCAAAACTAGCTAGGAGGAGCCACCTCCATCAGCTAAGACCAGCTGAACAAGAATTGTAAAACATACAGAACACCTACAAGCACATATTGAACCCCCAAAATAACCCCAACATATATATATATATATATATATATGTATAAGCATAATAGTGTCACAGAGGAGTGCTACTGAGCATGGCAATATAATTTTAAAAACCAGAGACAGAACATGAAACACAGACAGAGCTCAGTGCACATCCAATGAAACTTATACACGGTGACAGTGCCTAAATAGATCTGTATAGATCTGTTTGAATAAAATGGTCTTTTAGTTTAACATTTTGGCCAAAGTGTTGTAAGTCCTTGAGGCCACTACACGGCAGACCACATCTCAAGGGTACCTAACACTAATATAAATTCTAAAAAACCTTGCATTACAGAGATGATTTATAATAAATCTGTCAAATTAGTTGCAAACGTTCTAAGTCTGATTGAACGCTCTTATTAACCTTACAATACCTGCAAAGCACTCTATATTAGGATTTGGTCACAATCAAACTGTCAGCAAGCAAGATACCACCTGAGAGTGGGGAGATGCAACGATCAGTGAGCTTTAACATTTAAATGTAGGTGGGGGTGAGCTCAAACTAGGTAGGAGACCCATCCTCCAATCAGCTAAGACCAGCTGAACAAGAACTTAAAACATACAGAACACCTACAAGCTCATTTGAATCGCCAAAATAACCACAACATATATATAAGCATAGTAAGTGTCTCAGAGGAGTGCTACTGAGCATGGCAATATATTTAAAACCAGAGACAGAACATGAAACCACAGACACAGTCAGTGCACATCCAATGAAACTTATACACGTACAGTGTCTAAATATATATGTATAATATATTTGAATAAATGGACTTTAGTTTAAACATTTGGCAAAGTGTTGTAAGCCCTTGAGCCACTTACACGGCAGACCACATCTCAAGGGTCCCTAACACTAATAAATTCTAATACCCGTGCATTACAGGGAAGAATGATTTATAATAATTTGTCAAAATTAGTTGGACAATTCTAAGTCTGATTGAAGCTTTTACTAACCTGTACATTACCGAAAAAGCACCTCTATTAGATTTGTCACATATCAACTGTAAGCAAGCAAGATCCCTGAGAGTGGGATATGCAATGGAGTCGAGAGCTTTTAAACCATTTAAAAAAGTGGTAGGGGGGTGAGGCTTCAAACTAGCTAGAGGAGCCACCCTCCAATCAGCTAAGACCAGCTGAACAAGAATTGTAAAACATACAGAACAACTACAAGCTCATATTGAACCCCCAAAATAACCACAACATATATATAAGCATATAAGTGTCACAGTGGAGTGCTAATGAAGCTTAGCAAGATATATTTAAAACCAGAGACAGAACATGAAATCAGACAGAGCTCACTGCACATCCAATGAACGTCATACACACGTACAGTGCCAAATATATATGTATAGAGATATCTTTGAGATATAAATGGTCTTTTGTAGTTTAACATTTTGGCCAAAGTGCTGTAAGCCCTTGACCACTACACGGCAGACCACATCTCAGGGTACCTAACACTAATATAAATTCTTAATAAACCTGTGCATACCAGGAAGAGAATGATTTATAATAAATCTGTCAACATTAGTTGCAACGTTCTAATATATGATTTGAAGCTCTTATTAACCTGTACATTAACTGCAAAGCACTCTGTATTAGATTTGTCACAATCAAACTGTAAGACAACAAGATCCCTGAGACGTGGAGAGAATGCATCACGAGTGAGGTTTTAAACCATTAAAGTGGGTGGGGTGAGCTTCAATCACTAGGCAGAGGAGGAGCCACACTCCAATCAGCTAGGACCAGCAGCTGAGCAAGAATTGTAAAACATACAGAACACCTACAAGCTCATATTCACCCCCAAAATAACCACACATATATAAAGCAATATAAGTATCTCAGAGGAGTGCTACTGAGCATGGCAATATATATTTAAAACCAGAGACAGAATATGAAACAGACAGAGTCTCAGTGCGCATCCCAATGAAACTTATACACAGTACAGTGCCTAAATATATATGTATAGATATCTTTTGAATAAAATGGTCTTTTAGTTTAACATTTTGGCCAAAGTGCTGTAATTTTGAGAACTTAAGCACACATCTGGGAGCACATCAGGATTAACACATAGATGTAATAATCTCAAAGTAAGTCAAGTGAAGCTATTCCGTACTACAGAAACTCGAGTAGTGTAAAAATGTAGACCCCGCATAGATCACGATGGGAGATAACCAGGGAGTAAATTTTAGATTAGCTTCAACTAGGTAGACCACCTAATATAGCGAAGAAAGAATACAGAACTTAACTCAGGGGAACAAAACTAATAATTGAATATGAGGGGATGTTGAGTCAATAAATTTAATACCGATACAACATGAACTCAGACAATGTCAGTCCATTCAAAGTGAAATGCTATTTATTGCAAGGACGGATCTAATCTAACCTGTCTATCCAAGACAGAAGGTCCCGCTGTAGTGATTGTCACAAAAACGTGAACGAAACGCAGAAGATCCGCAAACAGGGTTAGTAAGGCAGATCAGAAGAGTGAGACTTAACGCAGTTAACCAATCCCGGTCTGCTAGTAGCTTGCAACTCCGCTTCACCCGTTCGCCATCGGTCCACTTCCTTCTCAGTCGTACACCTCCGAATTCCCTACCACTAAACTCCACACCCGAATGTGTTAACTAATCACTTACCTTAGACCACACTCTTCCATCTCCCATATTGAGGACCTACCTAATGATGTCACTCTCAACATTCATTAACATATTCGAGATGAGATTCCACAGCAGAGTTATAACCTACCTCTGAGCATTGGCAACTCAGATAGTATTTAGACACCATTGATACATCCCCAACATGAGTAACAAGACTTCCTCTAAGCACACAAAAACACACACATGTACCACCCCCCAGTCTAATACGTGCTGGCGGCAGATAATTATGAATACATTGCCGTTTGTGCCAGCGTACTGGCCGCCAGTTGACGGGTGATCAGGGATGCGCCCACGGCGCTCCCAACGCCGGTCCCGCGAACCCATCTGCCTGTCCCGCGAATCGCTCGGGGACACCAGGGCTCCCTAGGCGGAGAAAGAAAGCGCGCTGGAAGGTTGGCGCTTGGGGACAGACAACGTATCCTCCCTGTGACGCGTAAGCCGCAGACGTCTATGACGCGACGGACAGACGAGGCGGCGGCCACTAGCAGCGGACTCAGGTTGGAGATCTCTCTTCCAGGTCTCTGCGGTACCCCGGCCACAGCTCGAATAAATGTGTTCGGTAGTTTGTATATGTATAGAATCTTTGAATAAAGGTCTTTTAGTTTAACATTTTGGCCAAGTGCTGTAACCCTTGTAGCCAATACCTAGGCAGAAACATCTCCCAAGGGTACCTAACACTAATATAAATTTAATAACCTTGCAGTACCCAGGAAGAATGATTTATCATAAATGTTCAAAATTAGTCTGAAAAGTTATAAAGTTGATTAAGCTGCTTATTAACCTGACATTACCAGGAAAAGCACTCTGTATTAGATTGCAACAATCAAACTTAGCAGCAAGACAAATCCCTAAGTGCCGACTCTGCTTTCATAGTATTTGGGACCACAACAGCAGTTTGGAGATTGTAGGAATGTGTGCGGGGGGGCTGAGCTTCAAAATCGTTAGGAGGGAGCCACCCTCCAATCAGCTAGAGACCAGCTGAACAGAGATTTGTAAATATACAGAACAACTACACAGCAACATATGGAACCCCATTTAAAAATTACACCAACAAGTATTATACGCATATATCACTGTCTCAGAGGAGTGCTGATAGGATGGCAATATATATTTCAAAAAAGATCACATAACATGAAACACAGGACAAAGCTCAGTGCAACATCCAATGCAACTTATAACAGTACCGGTGCCCTATATATATAGGTGTAGATATCTTTGGAATAATAAATGTCTTTTGTTTTAACATTGGCCACAAGTGTTGTTTAAGCCTAGAGCCACTACACGGCAGACCACATCAACAAGGGTACCTATCACTAAATATTAATTCTTTTAATAACCTGTGCATTACCGGAAGATATGATTTTAAATATCTGTCAAAATTAGTTGCAAAGTTCTAAGTCTGATTGAAAGCTCTATTTAACCTGTCCTACCAGGAAACGCACTCTGTATTGATTTTTCCAATCAAACTGTAAGCAAGCAAGATCCCCTGAGAGTGGAAGATGCAATGGGATGAGCTTTTAACCATTTAAAAGTGGACAGGAGTAGCCTTCAAAACTAGGTAGGAGGAGCCACCCTCCAATCAGCTAAAACCAGCTGAAGCAAGAATGTAAAAAACATACAGAACACCTACAAGCTCATATTGAACCCCCAAGAAACCACAAACTATTTTAAGCATATAAGTGTCACAGTAGGAGTGCTACTGAGCATGGCATATATATTTAAACCAGAGACAGAACATGAAACACAGACAGAGCTCAGTGCACTATATAATTTAGCTAGCCTCTCCTCATAATTCAGAATATTCATCCCCTTTATTAATTTGGTGGCTCTTCTTTGCACTTTTTGTAGTTCCATTGTGTCTTTTTTATGGGTTGGTGCCCAAAATTGTACTCCATATTCAAGATGTGGTCTTACTAATGCTTTATTAAGTGGCATACATATATTGCCTGTTTAATGCAAGATAAGATCTTGTTTGCCTTTGCAGCTACTGCATCATTTTGGGTACTATTGCTAAGCCTGTTGTCTACAAACACTCCTAAATCCTTATCCATCAAGGATTCCCCTAATTTATCCGCATTCAATTTGTAACTCTTGTTTCCCAAATGTATAACCTTACATTTATCTCAAATAACCTGTATGCCCATCTCACACTGAAACAGTCTTATATTTTCTTTTCTAATTTTTTTCTTATTTAGTTACTTCGATTGCTAACCTTTTTTCATTATCTATTTTTGATCATTTGATTGCCCTTTTGCAACTTTTGTTACATTCCTTAAAATTCTGATATGATACCATCGTCCCTTCTGACTTTAAGAATCGAAACGCTTGCCTCTTCTTTTTCATTTCCTCCCCTACCTGTTTTATATTTATTACCCAAGGGTACAGTATAAACTGATGAGTGTGCTTTTCTAACAATGTTTTAAAGACTGCCCATTTATCTTCCACATTTTTACCTGCAAAAACATCATCCCAATTTATACTTTTAGATTAGTCCTCAGTTTATTAAAATCTTCCTTTCTAAAGTTTCACGTCTTTGCTGAATCCAAATATTATGGTTTTTGATCATTTATTTCAAATGAAACCATGTTATGATTATTGCTACCCAAATGTTCCTGGACTTAAATATTTAAGTAATAATCCCTGAAGAACAGGGCATTATTTGCCAATAATACCCTGGCTGGAAGAGTTGAAGACCTGAGGCAAAGCCGAGGGACTGTAACCCAGTCAGGGCATTATTGGCCAGTAATTCCCATGTTCTGAGGGGTTTATTACTATTATAGGCAAAATGTAGGCTTTTTGTTTCATATAAAATATACATTTTTGTAGTCATATTGATTTTTATCAGCATGATAGTCTACACTATTCTATGCTTAACTACTGCAAGTTTTATTAAAAGGAATTGTACACACACATACCCCCTCTCATACACCACACACACACACACACACACACACTACACCACACCACACACAACACACACACAACACCACACACACACACACACACACACCACACACACACCAAGGGAGGAGAGGAACACCACACAGACACACCACACACCACCGCACATCACACACTTCTGCTTCANNNNTGAGCCACCTACACAGCAGACCACATCTCAAGGGTACCTAACACTAATATAAATTCATATTAACCTGTGCACACACACACACACACACACACACACACACACACACACTCTGCAGTCCCCTCAACAACACACTGTGCAGCCCCCCTCCTCTACACCCACAAAACACACTGCAGCCCTCCTCCACCCTCTACACTCACACAACACACAAAGCAGCCCCCTCCACACCCACAAACACAGAAACACACTGCAGACACAGTGACACACCAAAACACACTCTGCAGCCCTCCTCCACCATCTACACCCATACATACAAACACACAGAATAAGCTAGCCCATTGGTAGATGTGACAACCAATGGCGCAACTGGCTGGAGAATAGCCTCCCCTGATAATGCTCAAGTGTCTGGATGGATTTATCACAGTTGTGATCAAATGTACATTTATATTATGTACCTAGGATAGCTGAGCACTGAACACTGGGATTATATCCCATACAAATAGAATACTAAGCTCTACTAGGTGCAGGGTGCCTGTCTCGGTAGGTTTACCCTTACCGAGATATATACTGGGTTTCCTGGTCCTCTTTTCACCTTCAGTTCCTAGCCACAACCGCTACGTTCAAAAACGAGAACTTGGACCTTGCGTCTGACTTGTCTCTGCAGGGCAGACTTTGCTAGCTTCAAAATGAAGCAACTTTGCAACGCCCACCCTAGCGGCATCGACAGAAGCTACTAGAAGCTACTAGATCATCTGGTTCTCTGACTGGGGCATCGCTTTACATACACTCCGCTGAGCTATCCTCAGCATTGAGTGTCACGGTAGACCAGGTCTTTTAACACATATATACTTAAGGGATCTGTCAATAGGCAAAACAAGGCAGTGAAATAATATGAGGTCTATTTGGATAAGACGTGAACAGAAAAACACCCGGCGCTCTGGGGATGAAAAGTACAGCAACTATACATAAAGAAGGGGTGAAGTGAATGAATAAAACGTAATCACAACCCGATGACAGCGTCTCAACCTTCGATGAACCTCTCTCCTTGGTTTTTGTAGACAAGAGTAATGAAAAACTGAGTGAGCACTGTCACGATGGACCCAGCTTATTAAGACTTTTAATTACCAGGATCATTGATTGAGCAAGCAGAGAGATAAAAATAAATTGCGTTTATTCACCTAACGAACGTACACAACTATGTTACACAAAAATACCGTAAAAAGACACACTTAATTTATAAACTGGGATACAAAACCTTATCTTTCCTAATTGCAAACACACAGCAAAATATTCCAGGCTACGTCTCCTTCCTGTAGCCTCTTGCTGTTGAATTCGGGTCATTTATCCTCTGAGAAATTTAGACGATTTACTCAGAGCTGGAACTTCTCAAATGGGACTGAATCTCAGGTGAATCACACAAGATGGAACTGATGGACTCATGAAAAACTTAGCTGGATCTCTTAGGACTGATGAATCTGAGTATGTGACACCTTGAGAAAGTCCTGCGGGACGAAACGCATTGGTGCATTCTCCTACCCCTTTGCTAAGCTGATTTAATAAAGTACCACTATTTTATTTCATTTGGAGTTGCCCATATTCATTTTTTGCACTTTGGATGTGGGTGGCTGTGCTCCTTCCTTCTTCTACATACTCTGATCTACACTTCTGAGGACTGCACGCTGAGGAATCCACTCTATCTGGAAAACACAGTCATGTAAAGGGCACCAGCCCTTTTATCATTACATTTCTAGTGTTGGATTGTTTATCTTTCATACCCCATGGGCTAGTGATGCCTCACTAGGGACTGTCTTATGTGGTAGCTGTATGGGCACCACTAGGTCCCCACGTCTCCCTGAGGTGATCCATGGACTGATGAATCTGACCTGTGTCAGGGCTTTTCAAACCTCTCGTGTCCAGGTCCCAGAAAACCTGCAGCCCGATCAAAAAACCTTAGCAACCTCCTAGCGACCATTCTAAAACACTCATACAGGGTTTCCCACCCCTGAGCCTTTTCCTCGGGCAGGTGAAATATCCCCCTCTGCCCCTTTGCCCCCCCCTTGCCCATGGTGCGAGGCTCCACAGCGGCTGGCTGTTTAGCGAAGGGTGTTAGGTTGCCTTGTTTCATGCCAGGATGTGAGTGCTCTAAAATAATGGCAGGCCACATTTGGCCTCACACCATTGACATCTCTGAGCCCTTTCAAGTATAGCCTCTGGACAGTCAGAGTGGAGCCGAGCTTGGTAACCTTCTGTGCCTTCCAGAATCCATGACTCAGAAAGCCCTCAGCTCATATACAGGTCAACAATATCTATATATATATCTATATATATCTGAATATAAGTGTAGCCCTGCTTCCTAGAGAATGCAGGCCGCTACGATATGCTGTATAACCTGTAGGCTCACAGGGCCTAAGTCTCTGCCACGGAGAGCCTGGGGTACTCACAAACTGGGTATAAGAGGTGCAGCGCCTCCACCTGCGACAGCTCCCACCAAAGGGGGAGTGGGTCTTCGCAGGACGTATACACAATAAATAGCAACACTCAGCAGAATAACTTAACCAATAGACTTTACTTGCAAGAATATTCGTATGCATACACAGATCAACTGTCCTCCCTAACGGAGACACTCTACTCGCATCACGGCGGACGCCAACACTCCCGTATCCCCCCACCGGTTGATCCCACCCCGTGTCCAATCCCCAAGGAACAAGTCCTCCCCTCCTACAGGGAGTCAGGTTTATGTGTATATGAGTGTGACTGCGCAGCCACTGTGTCCCGAATGGAATGGAGAGTACCGTTGGTGCACTTGCAGAAATACCTGCCGGGTACTCCGGTACCCGGTACCGCTACAATCTTCACAAATGCTCCGTCCGAAGTAGATGTCGTCCGCACACCCTCGTGGGTATCCAGGGCGATCCCACGCGGACACTCGGGGTAGCTTAACAGGATCTGAGCCAAGACCTTGCGCCACTTAATACAGTCCAGCACCGATCATATGATACTAACGGGGAATCAGGAACCTCGCTATGGCGGTCCCTAGCTCGGCTTGTCTCTACAGTGAACAAGGGTGAACAAGGGGATCCTGGCTACATAAGAAAAAAAAGATAGATGTTCTGTTTCTACAGGAAACTCACTTCAGAGCCAGACATAACCCCGGGTTTTTGGACAGCCATTTCCACTAGTTTTATCTAGCATCAGCAAGGGAGAAAAAAAAAGGAGTGGCTATACTATTCCACAACAGTTTCCCATTCAAAGTAGATAAAGTCAAAAGTGACACGGAGGGCAGATTCCTTATCCTGATAGGGAAAATACATAACAGTTGTTTGACCCTGGCATCAGTTTACGCCCCGTGTGTGAATGACCCACAGTTCTTCCGCTCTTTCTTTGCACTACTGAATAGTGTGATGGAGGGAAGTATAGTGCTTGCTGGAAACTTCAACAAAAGGTTAGATCCAACCATGGACAGAACACAGACGGGACATAGAGACAGAACTGAAGTGGTGACAGCTCTCTGACAGGGGATCAGAGATAATCAATTGGTGGACATATGGAGGGAACAACACCCTGGGGAACGAGGTTACACATTCTATTCACACCCACATGACAGTTACAGTAGGATCGATTATTTTTTGGTGTCAACTAGATTGGTCCCTCGGATCTCCTATTCAGGAATCCATGATATTTCATGGTCAGATCACGCACCAATTGAGCTGAGGTGCTCTCAAATTAGACTAGCCAGCCCAGGAGCAAATTGGAAACTAAATGAGTCCTTACTCAAGATCCCAGAAGTCGCACAAAAAATAAAAGACGAGATTTCACAATTCTTTAAAGCAAACACTGGCAGTGTGGAGTCCCGTGTCACCTTATGGGAGGCTCACAAGGCCACAATGAGAGGGGTCCTGGTCAAGATAGCAGCTGGTAGGAAAAATGCAAGGGAGGCTAAATAACTCTGCTACGGGAGAAGCTCCATGAACTCTCTATTCTGCATACCCGAACTGGTAGAGACGAGACATTAAAGGAGTTGAAGGACGTAAGAATAGAACTTAGCCTCCTCCTCACTTCCCAGGCTGAAAAGTCACTGAGTTGGACAAAGAGGACATTTTTTGAAAAATCGAACAAGCCAGATACCATGCTAGCTAGGAAAATTCGCAACAACAGAACTACACAATCCACACGATTAAAACTAGAACGGGATAATTAACTGCCAATCCCAAACACATAGTTGAGGAGTTTAGAGCATATTACGCAGGATTGTATGATGACCAGAAGGTGAGACACAACGCTAAAACGAGTAAAGCTTTAGGTAAATTTTTAGCTGAAGCAAATTTGCCAAAGATAACGAGGTTGGAGCGAGAGTTCCTTGGAAAGGAGTTCACAGCGGAGGAACTACAAGAAGTAGTTGCTAATCTTAAACCTGCAAAAGCTCCGGGCCCGGACGGTTTCTCTAATCTCTACTATAAAAAATATATAGGAATTCTGTCCCCGCACTTATTAAGGATGTTTAATCACATCTTAGCTGGGGGTTCCTTCTCAGACATGATGCTGCAGGTGTCCATCTCGGTGATTCATAAGCAGGGCAAAGACCCTACCAATTGCCCAAGCTATCGGTCGATATCTTTGATTAACTCAGATATTAAAATGTATTCCAAATTTCTGGCCAATAGATTGAGTTCGATTCTGCCTAGGCTGATTCATCCGGATCAGGTTGGTTTTATCACAGGTAGGCAAGCGGTCGATAATACTAGGAGGATAATCGATACCATAGAATATATTAATGCCAACAAGATCCCGGGAATAATAGTAAACTTAGATGCGGAAAAAGCCTTTGATTGAATTGACTGGCCCTACCTAGATGCCACGCTTGCAGCATTTGGAATGGGGGACATAATATCTTGGGCAATCAAAGCGCTGTACACAAACCCAACAGCGCGGGTAATCCACCAGGGGTACCCGTCAGGCTCACTGCAAATTAAAAGTGGTACAAGGCTGGGCTGCCCACTCTCGCCCCTGTTGTTCGCCCTCTGCATGGAACCACTAGCAGCCCATATTCGCAGTAATAAAGACATCACAGGAATTCAAATTCAATCTCAGAAATACAAAACCGCGTTATATGCGGATGATGTTATCCTGACATTGTCTAGGCCACTGGTCTCTCTACCCAACCTCTTTAACCTCCTGGATAAGTTCAATTCGATTTCAGGGTTTAAAATAAACCAAGCAAAATCGGAGGCCCTGAACCTGAACCTCCCCCAAAACACCGAAAAACTAATAGAGATTAACTTTAATTTAAATTGGCAACCCAAGGTGATTAAATACCTAGGAGTTAATCTCACCAAGGAGGTTAAGTTGTTATATAAGGCAAATTATCCTAAACTCTTACAATCTTTGAGAAGGGAACTGAAAGAATGGGCATCATATGGTATCTCCTGGATTGGAAGAATTTATAGCATTAAAATGAACCTTCTGCCCAGACTACTATATCTTTTCCAGACACGTCCCATACCCATAGATAGAGCAGACATTAGAGACATACAGGCCCAGATCTTTAAATTTATCTGGAACAACAAGAAAACTAGGATACCTGCAACAACACTGATAAAGCCCAAAACAGCAGGTGGACTGGCGGGACCTTGCTTGTTCTCGTACTATAGAGCGGCACAGTTGGGCCAAATTATTCAATGGCACACAAATCCAAAATTACATAGATGGGTGGAGCTGGAGAGTGAACTGTGTGCCCCATTGGACATTAATAACCTAATTTGGTACCCAAAAATTAGATTAAAGAAGATCGCGAGACCGCTGTCCTCAATGACCAACTCATTTGCGGTTTGGGAAGGCACCAAATTTAAATGTGCCCTAACTACTCGGAGCTCGCTGATGACCCCATTATTTGGAAATCCCGATTTTTCTCCAGGGATGGACGAGGGACACTTTCTACTCTGGAAACAGAGTGGGTACGGGAGGCTGAAAGATCTGGAAGGCAGAATCACTATTAAAACATTTACGCAAATTCAGTCCGACAAAGGCATTCCAAACACAGAATTCTTTAGATACCTCCAGATCCGGGCATTTTACACCAAACACACCAACTGTCCAAAAGTGACGAATTTTGAAATGCTCTGTGCACGCGGACACAATACACCAGGACTTATATCTAGATTGTACAAAGAGGTGATCGATCCTGGAGATGGAAGCAGACAACGACTTGATTACATGACACAATGGGAGAGAGATCTAGGGGAAACACTAGAGGACGAAGACTGGTCAGACTTATTTGAGGCGGTAGCAAAAACCTCGATCTGTACGACATTAAAGGAGAACTCATATAAAGTTTTAATGAGGTTGTATCTCACTCCAGTATAGACACATAAATCCAAAGGGGGGGGGGGTTTAAAGCACCACCAGTGAGCAAGAACCCAGAGCTGCACTCACGAGAAAAAAGTAGGGAGGGACCAATAAGTCCCGGGCCATAGCCCTGTATTACAGCACGCAAAACAAAAAAGGTTATTTAAATATATATATACAAGGAAAGGTACATCAGGGTGGTGGGTAAACCGGGAAAAGAGAAGTGTGTTAAATAAGAGGAGGATAGGTGACCAGGGAAAGTAAGCTCCCAATATCAGGTATGCTAAAGGTATATATGGGTACCACATATATGATCTCAGGGTATTAGCTGATTGAGATTATATGGCCAGACGGACAGAGTGTATATTTATAGCAGTTTAGCATTCAGCTGAGGTAACAGATATGCAG
Organism: Ascaphus truei; assembly: GCA_036426205.1. NCBI lineage: Eukaryota > Metazoa > Chordata > Amphibia > Anura > Ascaphidae > Ascaphus > Ascaphus truei. The sequence continues at coordinate 70,449 of WSYH01000682.1, read as the reverse complement.
AGCATACACCAAAGGTGGATCTTTAGCTGTTAATGTCCTAAACTGACATGAGATAGGGACATCTAGTAGACGCCCATATATCTGCGCCTTAAAACGGGTGCATATAATGTACAGATAATCCCCCACGTGGGGCACCGCAGACATAAACACCCTCCTTGCAAGAATGCCAGCTGTCCGGTCTAAACACTTTTTGTATAAGTGGCATATACAAGCACACAATCCCCACTGGTGGGAAGCCCTGGGAGGCTATTTATATCTATAAGATATACACCTTTGGTGTTAGCTCTGCATATATGTACCTCAGCTGAATGCTAAACTGCTATAAATATATACACTCTGTCCGTCTTGGCCATATAAATCTCAAGTCAGCTAATACCCTGAGTATCATATATACTGGGTACCCATATATACCTTTAGCATACCTGATTTGGAGACTTACTTTTCCCTGGTCAACATACTCTCTTATTTTAACATATCTCTTTTTCCCGTTTACCACACACCCCCTGATATACCTTTCCTTGTATATATATATTTAAATAAACCTTTTTGTTTTGCTTTGCGTAATACAGGGCTATTGGCCGGGACTTATTGGTCCCTCCCACTTTTTCTCGTGAGTGTAGCCCTGGGTTTTTTGCTCCACTGGGGGCTTTAAACCCCCCCCCCCTTTGGATTTATGTGTCTATATCAGTTTTTTACCCTATGCACCATGAATGAAAATAGACTTTATATTGAATAGTTGGAGAGCTATAAACATTTGTGTGTTTTTTTTGTATCTCACTCCAGTTAGGTTATCTAAATTTGTACCGGGTTACTCCCCCTTGTGTCCTAGACAATGTGGAGAGCCTGGGTATCTGCTGCACATGCTGTGGTCTTGCCCTCGATTGCGCCCGATCTGAGAACAAATTCAGATTTGGTTAAAGAGGATTTTGGGCCTCGAAATTCCTCTAGATCCTTGGCTATTTCTTCTAAATAGGCCACTAGAGGGCCTGTCGAGAGCAGGAAACAAATTGGTCGCCCATTTTGCAACAACAATGAGGTGTGAGACAGCAGCATTGTGGAAGAAAAACACAATTCCATCGTTAGAAAAGATTCGAAACAGAATTTGGTTTGTTTGCCAGATGGAGAAATTGACAAGCTTTGTCAACGACACTGGCTCAAATTTTCAAAAAGTCTGGTTCCCCTGGCTGGCACAGACCGACATTGTGGGGGTGAGCAATGCCACCATTTGGCTGTAATAGTGCAAACTGAGTACTCCTATAATGTGTAATAGGGGCGAGTACAGGTGCTACGAGCTCCACGTAGAGGAGATGGGGAGGGCGTGTGCTGGGCTGGAACAGGACATAGGAACGCCCATAGCAGGGTAAAAAAGCGAGAGAGAAGCAGGTCCAAAGCAAAACCAGAGGCTGTGGAATAAGGGTCAAATCCCCCCCCCACCCCACCTACCCCATCTTTTCTCCCCTAATGTGTCACCCCCCCCTCATGTGTCTCTCCTATTGTGTCACCCCCCCCACCCCCCTGAGTCTACGTTTAATGTGTTTCAGTGTGAGTAGGCACATATGGCAGACCAAGTCGATACATGTCATAATATGTTTTAATACTGCTGTATGTTTGAAAAATGACGAAAATAAAAAGTTGAAAAAGCACAATTGCAAATGCCTGGTTACTTCCTCAGGAGATTTTGGGAACCGGGCGGTTACGAAACGCATAATGTGGAGCCAAAGAGACTTTCATCTGCTGCGTGTGACTGCACCGGAGAGAAGCAGTGACGTCATTGGGAAGTGTCCGAACGCCCGTGACCACGAGCAGAGAAGGAGGACGCTGATTCAGCGCTGCTAAAGCTGGTTGGGTAAATCACATGTTGCAGACGGCAGTCTGTGTCATTTTTAAAGGCAGGATACATTTCGTTTGGATGGTCTGTGGTGTGTATGTCAACTGAGAACTTTGGGAGAGGACTGGAAGTATATCACGAGGGGTCTGGTGTAAGAAAGTCTTTGAAGCAAGCACAGACTCTATCCATCGAACTGTCAAGTCTGCTATTTTGTAAGTAGGCTTATTTCTGGGGTAAATGATTTGCAATTGTCCTTGTGATACTGCGCAATGGTTGTGTGTTTTCTTTATCTTCCTTAGGAGAATCAAGGCACCACTGGTATTCGTTGTGGGACTGTTATCCATTGTGAAAGATTAAGACACTAACAATTGGACTTTATTGATTGATACTTTATTCCATTTTTTCAAGCACCAGGAATTGCATTTTATTTTCATATCTGTTTAAACTTATACATAAGGGAGCATTTGTGTGAGTTTCCCTAGGCTGCTGTCACATTAGATTTCTTTACTTAGGAATTACTGTTTATTAATTAATATATAGTTTGGTATTATCTTAATCATTGAGCACAGTTTGAATTAGCTTTAGCGCTTAGTTTATGCACATTAGGTAGTTTTGTTTGTCACAGGTAACCCAGCGTAATGACATCACACCACCAGATCGCGGTCACCATACTTCGACTCTACGCATTTCACAAACATGGCTTCATCGGGAGTCGGCTCTGAGACCGGCTGGAATGATGAGGCCTTGTCTGGAGCTTTCTGGCAAGGGTTGTCCGAAAACCTCAAGGATGATTTGGCTGCACGAGAACGTCCCACTGAATTAGAAGACCTCGAGGCTCCATGCATATGAATGGACCAACGATTTCAAGAGAGAAGGACTGAGAGAGAGTGACACCAGCAAGGTATACAATCACTCCTTACTTGTCCTGCAGGAGTCTTGGATCCTTCTTTCCAGCCGTAGAGGAACCTGTGCAGTTGGGAGGTACCCGCTCATCAGCGGGCAAGAAACAGCGCAGACGTTGCGCAGGTCTCTGTCTTTACTGTGGTAATACCGGACACCTAGTAATCGCCTGCCCACTTAAGTTGGGAAACGCCAAAGCCCAGTGAGAGCTGGGAGGATCACGCTGGGAACCTTATCTTCATCTCCTCCCAAACACTCATCGAGGATTTTTGTCTCCATCATCTTATCTGGAGACACCTTCAGGACCACTACACGGGCCTTTTTGGATTCCGGGCCAGGAGGGAACTTCATCGACCAGGGGTTAGCCGAAAGGAACAAGATTCCCTTAATATACAAGGATCGTCCCATAGGGCTTGAAGCCATAAACGGTCGTCCTTTACAGCCGCCTTTATACTATACCTTTATACCAAACCATACCTATCTCCTTGTTGGTCGGCGAAGACCATTCTGAGACAATTCAACTGGATGCCATTCCTACGCCGTCAGAAGACGTGATTCTTGGTCTACCTTGGCTCCAGTTACAAAACCCTCGCATTGACTGGACGGAGTCTCTGCCTCTTCACTGGAGTCCCCAGTGTCAAGATAAGTGTTTGATCTCTTTCAAAGGTCTAGTGGAGGTATCTCTACCAGAACAGGCAATACCACAACTACCGGATATCTACAAAGAATTTCGGGACGTCTTTGATAAGGCCCAAACCGAGGAACTTCCACCTCATCAGGCTTTTGACTGTCCTATCTATCTCCTGCCAGGCGCCATTCCTCGGCGACGATGCTCTTATCTGCTGTCTTCTCCTGAAACCAAGGCCATGAAGGAGTATGTCCAAGAAAACCTTCAGAGGGGTTTCATCTGTAAATCCTCATCACCTGCAGGTGCAGGGTTTTTCTTCGTGAAAAAGAAGGATGGCTTCGGTCCTGAGGAACAAAAATGGATTTCCCAAGAACAAGTACACACTTCAAGGCTTATCTGGTCCTTTCACCATAAATATCTTTCTAGACCATCCCTGGGTCGCCCGGAGGTCTCCCCTGAAGAGGGGGGTACTGTCAGAATTGAGGGTAATCTCCACCCCCCGGATGCGTCATGCAGCATCATAGCGGATGCGCACAAGGCTTCGTCCGCATGAACGCGCCGCACTGCCGGGAGCCAGAACTCTGGAGGGACGGACTTCAAGCAGTGCACCCCCAATGCAAACTTGGGGGACAGGTTCCCTGATGATGCGTGTGGCGCGCGTCGCATGCTACCTACGTGCGCATGCCGCACTGTAAGTAATAATGATAATATCAATCTCAGCTGTTCCTCAACTGCCGCACATTCCGTTACCTCCTATCAGCACAAAGCTTATGTGTAATGAACTCCTTCCCTGCAGTCTTTCCATTGGCTCTCATTCCTTCATATGCTCAGTCAGCCCATAAGCAATTGGTTGAGCATTAACTTCTGTTTATGTACCTGTGCTTGCTACTATCTGTTCGTTGCTGTTGCTGTGCCTTGCCTTGTCCTTTCGTTGTGACCTCAGCTCGTACCTGGACCTCTGCCTTCTCGAACCCTGGACCTCGGCTCGCTTCTGGATTCCCGCTCTCTCCTCGATCTGGCTACGAATTATGACTACTCTCCACTCTCAAATCCCTGACTACGGCAAGTACCTGTATCTACCCGAACTCTCGTACACTTACCCGGCTACACGACCCTGACTCTGCAATTCGAACCTGGTCTCACAGTTGTAGGTCGGTGGTTATCTACATCCCCAACTCAGCCATGCGGTCTTGTCTGTTTGTGTTGAGCACCCGTTACAGTATGAGGGTTAATATGTGAGTTTGCATTATTAAGCTTATGGTTTGTGCATCAATACAATTTGAACCCTCTATACTATCATGTTTCTGTTTTTGTTTTGTTTTCATTATTTGGTGAGAATTGCTGTTTGCCACTCCAAGTACCTGGATGAGCTGACACATTAAAGGCATCATCCCTGATACTGGGGTTCAAGGCTTGTATATTCTATTAGAATTGTGAGTGTGCATTTTTGGGGGATGTTTGTGTCCATGCAGGATTGCACTATTCTTGTCTCTTTTTTATGTACCCACCGATGACTTGTGCTCCCGGAGTTTTTCATTACTGTTGTCTACAAGAACCAAGGAGAGAGGTTCATAGAAGGTTGAGATGCTGACATTGGGTCGCTCCCTGAGTTTTCCATTACTGTTATTTGGATAAGACCTCGGAAACAGACAGAAACACAAAATACAGGAAATATACAAACTTACTGGGGTCTGGGGGTTGAAACCTAGACTTTTCTAGTTGCAGGGCGCACGCTTCAGCAAAGGACTTACCCTGTTCACTCCACGTCACTGGAATAAGCCTGGAACAAGCAACATTATTCTTCAGAACCAGTCCTCAGCTAGGCTAGGCCTCCCTGGCACCTCAATGGCTCTGGGAAATCCTACTGGTGCTTCAGAGATTTCTGATTGGGTAGTCCCTTACATAGACTTCTGTTCTATACTTAACATGAACACTTACTTCCTACCACTCAGAGCGTGGGAAATGTGTACCCGCCAATGAGAGCGGGGCTCATCTGGCCACCTGCTGCGCATGCTCCACAGTGTCTCAGAGAACAAAGATGACATTTGGGCCTATTCCTCTGGTACCAAATGGCCTGAAACCTCTGGACATCCTGGTTCTCCTTTGAGTCCATATGGCTATGCAGACATCCTGGCTCCTATGCAAATGCTTACGCTGACTGCATTGATTTTTATACATACAGTATAACCCCCTATAAACCATATTTTACTAAAGTATAAACCTTGGGGAAACTTATGTAGTGCACATTCCTCCACCCTATGGAAGATATGGCTGCTATGGTGTGTGCGGTGCGTTACCTGTGGCTCACAGAAGGCCTGAACCTCTGCCGCTGGGAGTTTGGGGTGTACCTGATTCTTAAGGTGACAGCGCCTCCACCTACAAGGGATCCCGACTTGGCAGGATGAACCCTTAAAGGAAACAATACTAATAATACACGCACACAAATATATGCTAATAACCTTTACTGAACACAATAATATTGGTACCTGTACCCCACAGTAATATAGCCCCCAACCTGATACCAACAGTGAGTGTCCCCAGAGTAAATTGGTTGCAAGGCACCAATTCCCTGATGTCCATTTCCCAATGTCAAGGCCCACCCAAAGTGTTGTAGATAGCGCTATCCCATGGAGTGGTGGTGCACTTAGTTAGGTACCTGCCCGTGGCTTCAGCACCCAGGTAATGCAGAATAACAAAGAGGATCCTTCTGCTCCAACGTTGTCGTCCGCGATGGCAAGGGGGAATTCCGGCGTGGATAATATCACCTTACCATCTTTAACATGCAGCTTGTCTGGTCCCAGAACACAGGCCGCTGTCACCGTGTGGCGTCTCACCGGTGCTGTACCAGACTATATGCGGCTAGTGGGGAAAGGTCCCTGACTATGGGCTTTTCCTATAGCATCCACAAGCTACAGTGAGTCAGGGCCTAACTGGAGTCTACGGGGGAAGATCTGGCCTAGTCCAAGGTAGCACTGCTCCATGGACACTACCTGCTCTTCAGAGGTCCCTCTTCCGACTGGCATGGTCCCAGATGTGCCAAATGTATCAATAATCCAGCAGGGGAGATCCTAACAGCCCTTTTGGCCTGTCCTTGACACCTGACTACTTGCCCCTGTGCACTATGAGGCTTGAAGTCCCCGCGAAGACTTATCTCCTTAATTTCTGCCACGCACTATTACATTGCACATGCGCCACTTGGTAATGGCTGCCGGGCTCCCTTTGCGCATGCGCGAACCTCAGTGAATGCTCTGACTCTTCACAAGATGGAGATGCCCTACCACGGGAGCCGCGGGAGCCTCCGGCGAGCCCGTTGCCGGCTCACATCTGCCCGCAATGCTACCCGCTTGCTCACAGAGGTGAAAAACCCAACACCCCGCTTGGGAACATTGTAACATAAAACCAAACACACAGGTTATATAATAAAAATGCATTGCACTCTGTACAATCTTAACACACTATACTATTTACATAATCAACTCTTCATGAGGTTATACAGATGAGTAAACATCACAATAATAGTGTACCTTAGCCCGAGATCACTGCTGAGCCTCATAGTGGAGTGCCCCAATTGTGTTATAGTTTACCCGAGTTGGAGGGTACCTAATTCTCTGGCTTCTGCAAAGCTCTTCCTCTACTCCCTTTGGGGAGTAATGCACATATCCTGAGGCTCAGCGTTTCCCATTGAGGGTACAAATGTCTCTGAAAAGTCTCTTGGTGGCCTAAAGCAGGGACTTCTTGGATTCAGAGGCTGACTCACTGGAGCCACCCTAGTAGGCATTGTTCATCTGGGCCCTTTACCCATAACTCCTCCGGGAGGTGCTCCATGACTTCAGAGTACCCTTTGAGAGGGTACTTCCATAGGATCTTCTACGGTTTCATTCACTGTTTCTTCACTGTCTGCATGATCATTGCTGGTCTCACAGATAGTTTCAGTTGTAGTCTCTTTCTAGCTTCTGATTGCTCCGGCTCACTGTCCAGTGGTGTAGCCGGTATCTCTGGCTCGTCGTCTCCCACTTGTGTGATAGGCAGTAGATGGTTGCGATGCCAGACCTTTACCTGGCCATCCGCGTCTTTTATGTAGTAAACCGGAAGGCCCGGCATCTCTGATTCAACTTCATAGACCCCATCGCGCTAACGGTCGGCCCGCTTGTGTTTACCTGGAATCCCTAGATTGCGGAGGAGAACGGCATCTCCAGGACGAATTTCCAGATGGTGGACCTTATGGTCGTAGCGCCGTTTGTTACCAGCATTCAGATGAGCAAATGCTTTCTCCCCTAATTGATGAAGGCTGTCTTGTAACCGTTGCACATACTCTACCTCATCGGTAGATACCCTCAAGCGTATATCGCTTCTCTCCCGAACATCAGAAAGTAAGGAGTGAACCCTGTGGATTCATGGCGGGTGCAGTTGTAGGCATGTACCAAGGATTCCAAGTGTTTACTCCACTCGCTCTTCTGACCCCATAGACCCCATCGCGCTAGCGGTCGGCCCGCTTGTGTTTACCGGGAATTCCTAGATTGCGGAGGAGAACGGCATCTCCAGGACGAATTTCCAGATGGTGGACCTTATGGTCGTAGCGCCGTTTGTTACCAGCATTCAGATGAGCAGATGCTTTCTCCCCTAAGCTCGATGAAGGCTGTCTTGTAACCGTTGCACATACTGTACCTCATCGGTAGATACCCTCAAGCGTATTTCGCTTCTCTCCCGAACATCAGAAAGTAAGGAGTGAACCCTGTGGATTCATGGCAGGTGCAGTTGTAGGCATGTACCAAGGATTCCAAGTGTTTACTCCACTCGCTCTTCTGAGAGCCCTTCAGGGTAATGAGCATGTCGAGGAGAGAGCAGTTGAACCTCCCTGGCAGAGCATATCCCTCTGGATGTTAATGAGTTGTGCGGGACTTGATGATATTTAATCATCCCCCTGAGGAAGTGTGCGCAAGCGCACGAAACGCATAGGGTTTCTGTTAGCTTGTTTTGACGAATAGACGAGAGGAACGCTCCGGCTTTGGATTAGCAGCAGGAAGGACATTTCCCCTCAAGGCCCACCCATCAGTGACGTCACATCCGCTTGAGGAGTACGGAACATGGAAAAGCACACCGGTGAATACGATTGTGGAGCCAGAGGAGGACTTACTTCTTTCCATACCTGACATCCATTGCCCGTTTGCATCAGCCATCCTGTGAGTAGGGCTCCGGTTTTACTCCACCGGATTGGCGCTCTCTGGGTCATTCGTTCATTCACAGTTTTATATTGTTTTAGATTTGTATTAAATTGGCTTTTAATTTCAGCCTTGCATTTGTATGTCTTTTGTTTGTCTTGTTTGTTTTGCTTTGTTATGTAGGTGTGTCTTTGAGTAATCCACTCTATGTTAGCTGTGTTGCACTATATTTTCTTTTCTCTCATTCCATATCACGCAACCCACGGAGGAAGTTTTATCTGATCATCCGACGATTGAGGAACTGAAAAGTCACTCCTTTTCATCCCTACATTTGGGACATCCAGGACAATCACTCATTTGGACTTTCAAGGCGCCAGTATCTCTTTTGTTTTTAAGCAACTCCTTGATGAGGTTACTTTCGAAGTCCCGACCTTGGTCAGAGTGCAAGTGATTGGGCAGTCCATGATGGATAAAGTACCTCTCCCATGATACTTTGGCCACCGTAATAGCCTTCTGGTCTTTGGTTGGGAATGCTTGTGTGTACCGAGTGTAGTGGTCAGTAATTACTAGTACGTTGCCGATGCCATGGGCATCTGGTTCAATACAAAGAAAATCCATGCATACGAGATCCGTGGGACAGGAGCGCGTCAGATGAGCCATTGTAGGTAGGGCCTTTCATTGGATGCACCGGGAGCATTGGCGGCAATAGTGTTCTACTGACTCTCTCATGTGTGGCCAGAAGGACCGTTCCCGGATCAGACGATGGTCTTGTCCACTCCAAGATGCTCATGATCATCATGTAGCGCTCGTAGGACCATGTGTTGAAGGTTCCAGGGTGGACCGCCTGGCGCATGATGCCAACCACTGGATCCCGTATTTGGTATTGTTCCAGATCCTTCCATGCGATGATCTTATCTGAGGTGATGTTCATTCCTTCTGGGTGACTGTAGGTGGGAGGAATAGCCTTGGATTGGAATCCAAAGGAATCCGCGACCCTCAGTTCTGAGAAAGCCACTATATCTTCCAAAATAGCTGCCGTTGAACACATAGCTCGCATCCCTGGTCCAGGGATTTCTTCCCAGGGGTCATCATCTGGGGTGGTAATCAGTTCCGACCTTAGGGATAGGGCATCGGCTCCGATGTTCAGGGGGCCCGGTTTATACTTCAGCGTGAACTGGTAGTTTGAGAGGGCCGCCAGCCAACTGTGGCCAGTGGCATCCAGTTTGGCAGACGTCAATATATACATTAGCGGATTGTTATCCGTCCGTACTTCGAAGGTAACACCATATAGGTAATCATGGAGTTTGTCCACGATTGCCCACTTGAGGGCTAGAAATTCAAAATTTGTGGACGGGATAGTTCTGCTCACTGGGAGTCAGACTGCAGCTGACGTAGGCCACTGGTCGGAGGCCAGCCGGGTACTTCTGGTGCAAGACTGCCCCCAGGCCTTTGAAGCTCACATCTACATGAAGAATGTAGGGTGGCTCAGTGTTACGGTTGTGCTCGCCACAAACCAGGGCCGGACCGCGTGGCTGAGGCTGGGTTATGAAATCACCGACCTTAGACCATGCAGACTGGTCCGGAGTGCGAAGTTCATAGTCAAACGGGCCGGGTTCAGGACTGGAGAGAACAGCATAGTCGTTGGACGAGCCAGAGTCAGGATAGGAGATGTCTGGGTAGTCGTAGTCCAAGCAGGGAGTTGGCAACAGGAAATCAAGCAGGTCCTCCTGCTTCAGCGTAATCGATGCAGGTCGGGAGCGGGGTTTGCGCGATAGTGGTATCCACGGCCCATGGCGCCGGTCTAGGAGTGGGAAGACAGACCGGAGTGGGCACACCTCCAGGCAGCACCGGTTAACCAGGGCTTCAGCGCAAGAGTTCAAGCTGGCCTCTGCAAAGGGAGAAAGAGCAGCAGGCCACAGGGTCCAAACAGCAACCTCTGCTAAGGGTAGAAGCAGCAGGTTGTGGGATCCAGGGAGATAGCACACAGCAGGACTCTGGGATGCTTCAGCACGGGAGTTTAAGCTGGCCTCTGCGATGGGAGAAAGAGCAGCAGGCCACGGGGTCAAAACAGCAACCTCAGCAAGAGGTGTATGCTGCAGGTTGCTAAGTCCAGGCAGGTGACACAGGGCTCCGGGAACCAGGAACACAGGCCTCAGCGAAGTAGCTGCAGGCTACGAGGAAACAGGAACGAGAACAACAAACTGGATCTATAATCAACAGAGTTTAGTAACGAGAGATAAGCCTGGAGGCTTGTGGCAAAACACAGGTAACATCCAAGAAGGATTATGCTCGGCAGAGAGGGATTGTGGGAATGAAGTATTTAAAGGTCAGCGAGCCAATCCCAGGAGGAGGGTGTGAGGGCACTGCTCCAATGACTGAGTACAAGGCTAGGTTGCAGTGATAACCCGCACAGCTGCTGTTGATTGCAAAGAGGGGATTAGTGAGAACAACACCACCCTGCAAGGCTACGAGAAAAGCCAGGAGTGGATTCCTGACACTCAGGATCGGCGTCAGCCAGAACGGTGCCTTCATTAAACTCTTCTTCACACCGGTGAACGCCGTTTCACAGGCGGTTGTCCACTTGTCACCAAATGGTATTCGCGTTGAGGCGTTTTTTAAGGACGGTATCTTCTGGATATATTTTAAGAAGGTTGTTGAGGACCTTGGCTTTGCTAGAATACCCCTCTACAAAGCGACGATAGTATCTGCAGAACCCGAGGAATGAGCGTAGCTCCATGACGTTCTCTGGTCAGGGCCAGTTCACCATGGTTCCGACTTTGGCAGGGCCGGTTGCTATTCTATCTGCAGTTTTATTGTGGGTAGCGGGGGTGGATGAAGGGGGTATTTGGCCCTTGGTGGGGGTTTAGGGCGTGGAGGGGGGTTGCAGGTGGACTTAACCTCTTCAATTACCTTAGCGGTTAATACCGTTACGGTAATGAAGGGGTTAACCCCTCCCGCTACCCATCCGCAAGGCCTAAACACCCACTGTTGGGGTTAATACCCCCTTCACCCACCTCCGCTACCCACAATAAAAACACTACACACTACAGCCCCACTACCTACCTCCTAGGCCCTCAATAAACATTACACTATATATATATATATATATATATATATATATATAATATGGAAACAAAGAACAGAGAGAAGCGCAGGGACCCCTGAAGAAGTCACGCAACGTGACGAAACACGTAGGGTCGGTGACATCATCACATGAGGGTGCGTGCACGTGGAGTTCCTGGGTGTTCCAGCATTCTAGCCATCTGATGTTATTGCTGCTGGTGTCTGACTGAAGCAAGAGCGGAGGACACAGAGGCACTATTAGGTGCAGCAGATAGGCGCCAGCTCGTGGCAGAAGCTGAATGTGGCTATCATTCTATCAGGTGCACCCTGTATATTTCGGACTCCCCCACCCCCGTGGATGACCCCTTATAGAGATTTCTCTCCAATGTATGGTTGCTTATTTTAATCCTGTAAGTGCAATTCTTTGGGACTGCTGATTTTAATAAATGTACCGAATTGTTATAGAGTTACATGCTATGGATCCTGCGCTTCTCTCTGTTCTTTGTTCATAAATTTCACAGTGGTTGGCTGTACCATTTTATCTGAAGCTGCAAAGTGCTCCCTGGATCTGCTTTTGTTGGGACTATCATCTCTCTTGATTTCTAATTGGAACATTATTTTGGAATTATCCTTGTTTCACTGGTGTTAAAGCTGTAAAAATGTTGCAACAAAAATTCAGTTATCAAATGAGTTTATTCAGAGTGCACACAGTGGAGACAGCTTCAAAACAAAAAGCTCTTCCCCCAGATAACACGGTATGCAATATATTTATACCCTAAAAACTAAAGCTCCACCCCTTTATAGGGGGGCTTGCACATCACTAAATATGACATCATATTGTAATACATAACAGTGCTAAAACTGATGTAAGTTTGCAATACATAACAAATGATGTAAGTGTGTGTCACCTAAATTAACATAATCTTGTAATACATAACAAAAATGAAATGATACATACATTCTTTAAGGGGTTGAATGTGAGAAATGATTTCTATCTCTGAGTCCACCAGACACTCGAATGCTGAGAAGTCGGTTCTAATTCTGATCTAATCACTTCTCAAGACTTTACCACTTAAATGTGAGAAATCTTCTCTAATTCTAATCTCACTCCTCAAGGGCTGTATGCCCCCTCCCTTCTTCTGCAGCTGGGCTGGTCAGAGCTGTAAACACTGAGAGCGAAAAATCTTTTAACCCACTATAACTTTCATGCGGCTTTCATACAGACAGAAGACAAAATGGATGACACAAGCACAGCACATTACAACATAAATGACAGACAAGGACTAGAACAATAACAAGATGGCTGACAAAAATAGTCAGACAAAATGGCTGCTTTGACCCTAATGCTGTTACGTCAGACCCCCTAATGTCTCAACTTCGTCAGTCCCTCCTCTGATTCTTTAAAACATTGCTTTTTGAGAATTATTGGCATGATTTTAGTTCAGAAATACGTTGGGAGGCACAGGTGTGCTCCATCATCCGATAATGCTTGAGGGTATAGGACAGTGCAAGAGGGTGCCTGCCAAATGTAGTCATAGTCTCGTATGGCGTTGCGGCCAATTTATTTTCCAGAGTTAGAACACTGTACTTGGCATCTTCTTTGTACTTGGCATCTTCTTTCTTCAAGGGACTGCTTGAAAATTGGATCTGCAAACAATGGCATCACGTCTGCAGAGGGGGTAGCACATTTCTGGATCATGCCTTTGACAAAAGTGACACAAACATACACTGGCGACACAGTTTATTACACTGCGGCCAGATCCGCAAGCCGGGAGATTTCCCGGCTTGCTAGTGGCCGCCCCTCGGCGTGCCGCGCGTCATAGACGCGCGGTCACCGTCTTCGGGAGCGTGCGCCACCCCTGCACGCGCGTCCAGGGGCTCCCCGAGGGAGCCCTGGTGAACCGCGATCGCGGGACAGGGCCAGGGGTTCCGGGGGACTGGCGGACCCGGCAGCGTTAGGGAGAGCGCCCCGATCGGAGGGCGCTTTCCGCTGCTTCGGCGCGCGCCCGTCCCTCGGGCGCGCGCCAGGCTACTGCTGCGGCCAAGAACGGGCAAATGCTCGAATAAACTTGGCCGCAGCAGTAGATGACAACGAGTATCACAAGCACACACTTACCGCATTCAAAAATTTCGCTTCCAGTGATCCTACCAATCCACCAAGCCCCAAAGGGTCCCAGTATGTGTCACCTTTCTTCCTAAGTCTTTCTTGCTTCTACTGCACCGACACACTTTATTCGAGCAAATACCCAGTATGTACCTGGCAGATACCTGGAATGCGCCGCTCCTCACCTCTGACAAGCCCCGTTGTGTTTGCCTTCCCAGCTGGGTTCATGCCTGGCTGGACGGGCGGCTGATCGTGTTAAATGATAATGATAGGATTAAAGGCTGCAATGCTTCGGTGTCTACCAGATGACCTAAATTCATGAATTTTAATGCAGTATATATAATACTGTGCAGTATTGCAGCCAGCGGAATAAAATGCTTCAATCCCTGCCTGGAAAATACCTCAATGCACTCGGGCAGAAAACAGTTACAAACCTCAATACACCCGGGTATACCCGAATTCGTGGGACTAGCCTAGCTCGAATAAAGTGTGTCGCCAGTGTATCTTGTCTAACTCATGCTGTACCTTGCCACTCTGATCTTGGATGAAAAAACAACATTGTCCTTTAATTAGGGAACATACACCTCCTTTTGATGCTAAAATGTAATCTAAAGCCATTCTGTTTTGTAAGGCCATAAAACCTGATCTGGACTTGTTCTTGGTTTAGTGATGCAATAGCTGTAGTGGTGTGATTGAGGACATCACCTAACACATCTGTTAATGTAGTAAGCCTGTCATATAGTAACCCAACTCTTACATTTGGAACTAAACTAACCAAAATTGGTTCTTTCCATAAACTACTTTTCAGCCCTGAAATATTTGGTGTTTCTTGTTTCTGGTTGTTGGAGGTATTGACCCATAAATGGTTGGTGTTGCTAGTGTGTAAAAATGGATACAAAATGCTAAAAACCTTTTTTTATGCAAGTGACCTTCTGTGCTAGCTAAAGAAAATGGCTTCTATTCTACCATCATATATTTTGAGAATTAGCACAACATTCATAACTGGAATTGAAGGGGGTTGGTATCGTGGAAGTGAATGCATGATCATCACTCTTGCACGCATCATATACATCATTCACTCAGAAAAAAAATGTCTGCAATGGTCAAAAATGGCTGACTTGTGATCCTTTCCTTGTGGATGACACACGCCCCTGGGTGACCCCCTCCTCTCAGTGGGGGTGCAACCACTTTGGATAAAAGTTTTTCTGCAAATGACACATACATAGAGGGATGAGTACTGCCAAAACACATACAAGAGCATTCATAAGCCTCACTTCAAGGGAACCAATGGATTTTGTGATGTTTGTGGGTGAGATGGTGCTTAGTGTAGTGTTACCTTGACCATGGTGATAGATATCTGTGATGTATAAGGAACACAGGCAGATGAGTATTGTGGACAAGGCTCTGTAGAGAGCATTCCCATGACAATCTTGTCATCTCTCGTGGGTTATACCTTCGCAGACCAATGGTGCATACATCTTAAATTCTAACTAAAAACACACTATAAAAAGAATACAAATATCGAGCTTTGATAAAATAGAAATGTTCTGATAGACAGGCCTCTGTCTGGTATCTTATTTCCTCGTGGTTAACGGTCAGAGTTTTGACTTGTCAAAATGTTAAATGATGCGGCTTGCTTTAGATGACTTGGTCTTTGGTGGGAGCTGGAATGAGTTTTATGTGAGCCAAGTGGGTCCAGGAATCTCTGACACTTATTGCGGTATTAGTGGTGAGAACTATTTGAAATGGTCTTTTCATCTGGGATGAAGAGCGTGCTTGTGTAGGACACACTTGACCTATAACTCTGTCTGCGTAGGTGCACTTTTGCATACCTTATGCCTAGAGGAGACTCAAAAAATATATAGATGCATACACATACTTATTAATTGTTTTATTACAATAGATGGTCCTTAATTTGTTCCTTTGAGCTACTGATATGTCATCCCTTAAGTGTCTCATAGGGAGATAATTTATAACTAGGAATAAATTCTTGTATCAGTGTGTTTACTACTGTCTTAACATCTGCATAGACAGAGGTATCTCCTAGCAATGCGCCTCATATTTAAAACTAAGCACTAATGTGACTGACTGTACTACAATCTAAGTTCCTAAGACTTTGGGGGCTCATCCATGTGCAAACCAATTGCTTCCATAATCAACTCTATCCTTTCTGCAGGGCCATATCGTAAGACCTGGAAAACTCCAGAGCTATCCCAATCTTCAAAAGTGGGGACAAAAACACTGTCTCAAACTACAGCAACTCTCTCTTCCCCAAAACACACTGCTCTCATTATGCCTCACTGTCATCTCTCCAATACAAATGGTATACAACTTTTTATTAAATACAACTAACCTTAAAACTTGCCCCACAAATCAAGCATCCCAATAGCCTGCACTCATGGCTATTATCCCACACACAGTCACTCCTACCACCCATTGTTGCCAAGCACTGCAATCTACAGCACTATTCCCTCACATGCTATCTCTGTAAAATTCCCTCAAAACTTAGATGTAAGCTCTTAGGGCAGGGATTTCCTTTCCTATTGTCTGATTTTGCTGCACTTACTATTATTCTTTGCGAAGTGCTGAGTACATTTTTGATGCTACTGTATATCCCAATAAAGTCATACACTACAATACAATACTATCCAAAGTTATGGCAAAGAATGTGTTCACTCCCAATAAACAAATTACTATACTAAGACAATGCCCCTAGCCAATTCCAGTCTGGCCTCCACCCAACAACACTCCATTGTAACTATTCTGCTAAAAATGTGAAATGCCGTTGATATAAATATATACCCGCGTCACTTATGAAACTGTATTTGCAACTATGTATTACCTGTCTTTAACTCTATGCCTAGAAAATATCCAAAAACGAGAGGTGACTCCCAATGCACCAGTTCCTCGAAAACATTCTACAATCAATAATACATTTGAAAATAGGAGTGTGTTTGCTTAATCAGCAGAATTAGAATTATATTATACAGTGATTTAACAGTAAGTACTGCTTATAATAAAATAGAACACTATGGAAAAAAAATGGTTTAGAAGTTATAAAATACATCACATATTCAGTTTATAGTCAAATGATTTGTATATGATTTACACACTAATTTCTTGGATATAATCTCTTTGACAGTGCCGAGCACACTGCCAGCTTTATTTTTAAAGACACTCAGCATATATTATCATTGACTACAAAATATTTCATAGTTTGTTTACTTGGGCAATTAGCCAGCCCAGGCGTTCACCAAAAAGACATTGAGAGTGCGAGCCGAGATAACAAAAAGCTTATCCGTCTTCTAAAATTAATTACTGAATTGAAACTTCAGCTTAAAGTTAAAAATGGAGCTCTCTCCACAGCAATTAAAATGAAAAAAAATATGGCCTCTCAAAAATAAAAAACGGGACATTATACAACTAGGTTGATACACCATATATAATTTAACAATACATGTGAGCTAAAAATTTCCAACATATCCTAATCCTAAGAAAAGCCATTGACGTGTTTTTACTGGTTTACACACACAGAAACCACAATACAGACACACAAGAACAGAGACACAAACTCTCTCTCATACACAGCCAATCAACTTTCATACTGCTGCGGCACAGTTATTCGAGCATTTGCCCGTTCTGGCCGCAGCAGTAGCCTGGCGCGCGCCCGAGTGTGACGGGGCGACACCGAAGCAGCGGAAGAGCGCCCTCCGATCGGGGCGCTCTCCCTACCGCTGCGGGTCCGCCGGGTCCCCCGAACACCCTGCCGCTGTCGCGATCGCGGGACACCAGGCTCCCTCGGGGAGACCCTGGACAAGCGTGCAGGGGGCGCCGCTCCCGATGACGGTTGACCGGCGTCTTAGGACGCGCGGCACGCCGAGGGGCGGCCACTAGCAAGCCGGGAGATTTCCCGGCTTGCGGTACCGACCACACTCGAATAAAGTGTGTCGGTAGTGTAAATAACCTGCTTTTAAAACTAATTTTTATGCTCCGGAGCTTTTGAGTTGACTTTTCGTATCTTTTGCACATTCCTTTGGAGAAAAAGGGGGTGGTGGGGTGCCGAAGTCTGTGCTGCTATTATTCTGATTCTTTTTCTAGTTGCCATTAGAACAGAAGGAAAAATAATATTTTCTGGTTTAAAAAACCTATTTGTGTGGCCAGTACGAACAAACCTTTTATTTTTTTACCAGTTACAGCGCTACTTTATCATATGCCCATTCTTTTTTCGTTCTCTTCTATTCTCTCTCTTAAGGCTGCTCTGCAATTACTGGCAAAATGTCATGCCTTTTTTTTTTATAATTATAACACTTTCTGTCCCTTTCAAACTATATACACAGTCTCTAATTGTATCCCAATTTCTGCATATAAACCTTTCATAAAAATAACCCTCAATACCTACTTCCTCAACACCATCATATGCTTTGATTATCTATCGGCAAATTCACTTGCTAATTCCTTCCTATTCACTTTCTATTTCACTTGTTATTATATTAACTTCTGTCCTGGCAATGGTTACAGTGCTCCCTGAGCTTCTTAATCCCACAGAAAAAGACATGAGCTTCTTAATCCCACAGAAAAAGACCCCTCTTTCATTTAAACATCTGCGCAAATAGTTGATAATAGTACAAACAGTGCCATTCACTGGCCAACAAAATATATTTATATTGTCTCTTTTCGTTCTCTGTATTCATTCTTTATTATTTTTTTCTGCAGACACACAATCTTTTGAGAATTCTTGGCTTCCCATTATTCCCCTGTTACAGCAATCAAATTTAATTGACCCGTACAATACTCCTGATACAATAATCAAATTTAATTGACCTGTACAATACTCCTGATACAATAATCAAATTTAATTGACCTGTACAATACTCCCGATACAATAATCAAATTTAATTGACCTGTACAAATTAGCGTTACAATAATCAGCGTAAACTTATTACGTACAACTCTTTTGGCATGTTATTGTTCTGAATAGTGTAAATATGCAAATAGGGACCTGTCACGAGATTGTTCCCCAATCATATTTTTTCACCATAACTATACCAAAGAAAAAACTTGAATTACTTCAGCAGGTCCAACCCAGTCCTGATAAACCTTATACTTTTATAACATGGATACAGATAAGACCTTCTAAACAGATATCCATGAATAAACGCACTTAGTATGTTAATGACAAGACAGAGCAAATGTACAATCAGGGACCCGTCCTGCTCAAACAACAAAAATATTTATCACAATCCAGGACGATCTGAAAACAATCCCTTGAGCATACAAACACTCCCTCTCTTCACCAAAAACACCAAAGCTTTTAAAGGGACTCTCACTTTAGCCCCTAACAACTCTTAACAACTCTTACACTTTAAAATGAATACAGGAACAGAGAATAATAAACTCACTTGATACTGCTGGTTTCCGTCATTCAGAGAAGACACCCTTTAAGGACCAGCTCTCTACACAGGCTTTCCTCAAAAAGGTGCATTTCACCTTGATTCTTATGAGTGCTCAGGTTTGAGTGACCGAGGAGTGGCCAGTCCAGGTGCTCTGCATCCGAGATATTGGAAACCATCCTCTGCTACCATCTTTAAAAGCTGTAAAAATGTTGCAACAAAAATTCAGTTATCAAATGAGTTTATTCAGAGAGCACACAGTGGAAACAGCTTCAAAACAAAAAGCTCTTCCCCCAGATAACATGGTATGCCATATATTTATACCATAAAAACTAAAGCTCCACCCCTTTATGGGGGGGCTTGCACGTCACTAAATATGACATCATTTTGTAATACATAACAATGCTAAAATTGATGTAAGTTAGCAATATATAACAAATGATGTAAGTGTGCGTCACCTAAATTAACATAATCTTGTAATACATAACAAAAATGAAATAATACATACATTCTTTAAGGGGTTGAATGTGAGAAATGATTTCTATCTCTGAGTCCACCAGACACTCGAATGCTGAGAAGTCGGTTCTAATTCTGATCTAATCAATTCTCAAGACTATACCTGGCACTTAAATGTGAGAACTCTTCTCTAATTCTAATCTCACTCCTCAAGGCTGTATGCCCCCTCCCTTCTTCTGCAGCTGGGCTGGTCAGAGCTGGTAAACACTGAGAGCGAAAAATCTTTTAACCCACTATAACTTTCATGCAGCTTTCACACAGAGAGAAGACAAAATGGATGACACAAGCACAGCACATTACAACATAAATGACAGACAAGGACTAGAACAATAACAAGATGGCTGACAAAAATAGTCAGACAAAATGGCTGCTTTGACCTAATGCTGTTATGTCAGACCCCCTAATGTCTCAACTTCGTCACTGGTGACATTATGGTTTGTTGTAATATATAGTTTCAGTTTAATATTTTAGCATTATTATTTATGTATATTATTTTTAAATTTATATCACCTATTACTATATTCCACCTTAGCGCTACATCTTTGTGTGTGTTTTTTATACATATATATATATATATATATATATATATATATATATATATATATGCGAACTAAAAGAGAGAACAGACCCCGCATCCACAAGACTGCACAATAAAGGTAACCAATAAACTGACAAAAATATATATACTCTGTAAGTATGTCAGTGTAGAGCCAGTGAATAAATGAACAGAAGAGAAAAGAAGATCCAGTAAATAGCACTCTAGTATATCGTTGGCACTATCAAAAATAAATTTTATTCATTAGATGTCACAAAAAGAAATAAAAGATAGCACAGAAATTTAAAAAACACAGCATGAATCCCTTGTGCGTAAACCAAAACAGTATGCTGACTGTGGTGCCTGTCACAAACAATGCTAATCTGTGGCAGATATAAGGTTGCTGAGAATAAACCACCCATACATACAAAAATGTAGGGAAACTGGAACAAAAACCTTGCATAGAAATCAAAACTCTCCAAAAAATGTCAATGGACTAATTGAATAATGGTAATAATACCAAAGCAGGCTAAAATAGCAATGCAGAAAGCCAGTCCTATTGGAGAGACAGGTAATGAGTAGAATTGATCCAGATTCAAATTTAAACACAGTCATGAGTTGTATATGAACGTTCAGCACTATCCTGCACACATGTAAGGATAACAGGACACATATAAAATAGCAGCTTGAAAGGTATATTTACGTATCCCAAGAGGGGGAGAGACCAAGGGATCCTGCCTACTGCACCCACTCCTACGTGCTTCGGCTGGATGTCTTCAACTGGGAGTGGTGGGGTAGGCAGAATAATATGCATACTTAAAAAGGATTAGATTCACGCCAAAACCGCAATTAACAGGTGAAAATCAAGACCTTAAACATACCTTATAAGTACCCAGGGGTGCGGGGGACAGACGGACCTAATGCGCATGCGCAACATGACGTCATCGTATAGGTGCGCTCCACGTTGAGACGCACCATCATTATGCCCTGTGCGCATAGTTCACACCAAAGATCCCAAGCTACGGGGAAATTGACACTAAGTGTCTCGATGGACTGTAGGGCATGCGCATTATGGCATGGCCAATCATATGTGCGTCAAGTAGAAACGCACGGCCATATCGCCTGTCGCATACGCGCAAGCCCCGTTGCCCACGGTCAAAAGCAGGGAGAAGTACTAGTGCCTGACTACATAATATTCAAAGCAGGCAGGAGCTATAATGACTGTTGGCTAAATATCCCTATAAGAACTGACATAGCATCACACACAAAGAATGACAAGATAATATCATATGAAGTCAATATATGACAGAGCCTATTGGTCAAGAATGACTATGTTACCAGGGCATTTAAACACTGCTGTTATATAAAGACTGAAAATCAGAAATTGACAAAATCAGCGTTGAAATCAACATGAGGTCATTCAAATACAATTTAAATCGGTAAACATATGTAAATTATCATTATGAGCTATCAGCACGATTATTGTGCCTACTGTAGATCCAAAATAGCACTTATCCAATACTCTCCCATTATGATAAATGGATATTCACAGCACATATTATATATATGAATTAACTTATGGATCCATAATATTTCACAGTCACGACATAAGAATTGATAGTATAGATGGTTCCAAATGTGAGTTCGCGTAGACTCTGGAAAATGTTTCTTTCTTGTGGTGTAAAGTCCTAGATGGATTTGGACGGATGCAGGTCATGATGACTCCAAAGTCCGCCAGAAGATGGCCATACCAAGGATTCTAAAAAAAAAAAGGGGGGAGAAAAAAGGAGAAGGGGTGTGTTGAATATTCTTATAGTAATATTTTAAATATACAGTTGTACACAGAAAATTTTAACCAAAAAGAGCCATATAAGGAAACTACAGAAACATGGAGAAGCCCAGGTAGTCATTGAGACCACGTGGAATCATAGAGTCCATCTGGACTATCCACTTGGATTCCCTGCGCAATAAGGCCTTCTCCAAGTCTCCACCCCGAATTCCCAAAGTAACTTTTTCTATTGCAAAGGCCTTCAGGAGGGTGTGATCTGATCCATGCATCAGAAAGAAGTGTCTGGCCACCGAGGTGATCTTTTTAAACCCTTCCAAGTCCCTCGCTGCGTTCTTAATATTTCTTGTATACTCGAGGACTCGGAACCTACAGTATAAGCAAAGGAAGGGAAATCCAGGACACTTCGGATTTGAAAAGAAATGTATTCTGTCAAAGGCACAACGTTTTGAACTGCACAGAGTTCTTTATCAAGTGACGTCGTGCCTTTGACAGAATACATTTCTTTTAAAATCCATGCCCTGGATTTCCTTTCCTTTACTTACTTTCTGGTAAAACATTTTATAATTAAATAAAATATTGCAAATGGAGAAGACATCAAAACAAGATCATGTTTGCATAATGGGTCATTATAATTATTCAGACTGGGGCAATTAGATTAGCATTACAACAAAAGGAAGCAGGTTTTTGTGGGTGGTTTGAAGACAATTATATGACCCAAATTATTGAGGAACCAACCAGGAGAGGAGCAATACTGGATTTGGTAATATCAACCAATGTAGAAGTAATAACAAATATTACAGTCCTGGAACATTTGAGTAACAGTGATCATAACATTGTCTCATTTGAAATAAAGGATCAAAAAACAGATTACTTGGGTTCAACAAACACCTTAAACGTTAGAAAGGCAGATTTTAATAAACAGGCATTTAGATTCTTTAAGTCAGAAGGGGTGGAGGCAGCATATCAGAATTATAAGGAATGTAACAAAAAATGCAAAATGGCAATCAAATTAGCAAAAATGGAAAATGTAAAAAGGATTGCAATAGAAAGTAAGATTAATCCTAAAAAGTTTAATAACCAAAAAATTCAAAAAGAAAATATAGGACCCTTTCGGAGTGAGATGGGCAGGCAGATTATTGGAGATAATAAAAAAGCAGAGGTATTAAATACATTCTTTGCCTCTGTGTTTATCAGGGAAGAATCAATTTCAATAGTAATGCCACAGGAGGAATCCACAACCTCCATGTTAATAAACAATTGCTTAACTGAGAAAGAAGTTCATAGGTGGCATGAAAAAAATGTATGTAAATAAGGCACCTGAGATCGATGGCATACAATACATCCAAGAGTTCTCAAGGAGTTAAATTCAGTAATAGCCAAACCACTACATTTAATATTCAAGGACTCTATTTCCACAGGCTCAGTATCACACGATTGGCGTAGTGCAGATGTGGTGCCAATATTTAAAAAGGTAGCTAGATCACAACCGGGGAATTACAGACCTGTAAGCCTGACTTCAATAGTGGGGAAACTACTTGAAGTTTTAATACGGGATAATATTCAGGAATACCTAATGGAAAACAAAATGATTATTAATAGTCAGCATGGATTTATGAAGGATAGATCATGCCAAACTAACCTTATTTGTTTCTTTGAGGAGGTAAGAAGGAATTTAGGCCAGGGTAATGCAGTTGATGTGGTCTACTTAGATTTTGCAAAGGCTTTTGATACGGTTCCACACAAGAGGTTGCTGTACAAAATAAAGCAAATTGGACTCCGTAAAAATATATGCACCTGGATTGAAAACTGGTTGAAGTATAGACAAGAGAGGGTTGTCAAAAATTGAACTTTTTCAGGTTGGGCTAAGGTCGTAAATGGAGTACCTCAAGGATCGGTACTGGGACCCCTGCTTTTTAACTTGTTTATTAATGACCTTGAGGTTGCCATCGAGAGCAAAGTCTTCATGTTTGCTGATGAATTGACTAAACTGTGTAAAATAGTAGAATCAGAGCAGGATGTAATTTCAATCCAGAAGGACTTGGAGAGACTGGAAACTTGGGCAAGTAAATGGCAGATGAGGTTTAATACGGATAAATGTAAGGTTATGCATTTGGGAACCAAGAATAAACAGGCAAATTACAAATTAAATGGAGATACATTGGGGGGGATCATTGATGGAGAATGATTTAGGAGTGCTTGTAGACAGCAGGCTTAGCAATAGTGTCCAAAGTTATGCAGTAGCTGCAAAGGCAAAAAAAAATCTTATCTTGCATTAAACGGGCAATGGATGGAAGGGAATTATACATAATTATGCCCCTTTAGAAAGCATTAGTAAGAGCACACCTTGACTATGGAGTACGATTTTAGGCACCACTCCTTAGAAAATACATTATGGAAATAGAGAGAGTGCAGAGAAGAGCCACCGAATTAATAAAGGGGATGGACAATCTAACTTATGAGGAGCGGTTAGCTAATTTAGATTTATTTACATTAAAAAAGGGGCGTCTAAGAGGGGATATGATAACTATATTCAAATATATTCGGGGACAGTACAAGGAGCTTTAAAAATAACTATTCATCCCAAGGGCAGTAGAAAGGGCTCATGGTCATCCTTTTAGGTTAAAGGGATCTTTACAGTAAGGGCAGTTAAAATGTTGAATTACCCATGGAGACTGTGATGGCAGATACAATAGATTTGTGTAAAAAAAGTTGGACATCTTTTTAGAAAGGAAAGGAATACAGGGATATACCAAATAAGTAAACATGGGAAGGATGTTGATCTAGGGAGTAATCCTATTGCCAATTCTTGTAGTCATGAAGGAATTTATTTTTCCCCTTATGAGATATCATTGGATGATATGTCACTGCGTTTTTTTGTTTGCCTTCCTCTGGATCAATAAGTATAGATATTGAATAAAGTCCCTGTTGTCTAAATTTAGCATAGGTTGAACTTGATGGTCTAAAACAAGAAACAAAGAAGTCCAGAGCAACATCCAATGTGACAAAAATACACAGTGAAATACCTGTATATCTCTTGAAAAAGGGTAATTTAGTTAACTCTTTGGCCAAAACGTATATGCCTGCGAGCCAGATCAAGGCATGACCAAATTCGCAGGTCCTAACACTAACTGATTAAAATCCTTATTTACCTCTATAATTAGAGGAAGGATGGTCCTGGCATTGAACCTGTCGCAACAAGCTGCAGGAAAATAAAACCTGCTTACTTGAAAAGTGGGGAGGGGTGAACTTAAAACCCTGGGTGCGAGGAGCCACTAACCTCCAAAACAGCTGAGACCAGCTGGACAAAGTTAGCAAACACACAGATACCCAGCAAGCTCTCAGAAACCCCCAAATTATCACAATAAATCTATATACTGTATATATATATAAAAATGGAGGAACAGCTGATTCGAATCTCTAATGAAACAAATTGTCACCATATAAAATTGGATCCATGGGAATTAATGTCACATAAGTAGAATCTGTAAATTGATTCAATGGTAGACACAATAATTAGCAGAACTTTGGTTGTTATAATCAGTACAGAGCTGAAGTGGATAGTGTTCCTCTTGAATTTTATTATAAAATAGTAATCAACATTAGGTATTCTTAAACTAAAAAATGCAATATATGCAATACTGAGAGAGGATCACAATCAATAAGTTGTGTGGAAAAATATATCCGATATGAATGAGAGTCTTTAAAAAGACTTACTATGTCCTTAAGGCACAGTGCATGTCACATATATTGACAGAATGTGGGTAGATATTAGTCCCAATATGAAAAAAGAGTGTAAAAAAGAGACTTCCTAGATCCTTGTAGTACAGTCCATATCACATACTGTATCACATAAAATGACAAATAATGTCAATCCCAGTGGATCTCCTTACCCTCCGTGATGATCTTCTGGATGGTGGGTTTGGGGCAAAACTGCCTGTTTGCAGTGAAATATGCAGGACATTGGTTTGGATGGAGGGGGGAAGGGGCTATCTTGCCTCTTCTTCACTTATATCTGTATATCCTGTATATTTACTCACCCCTCTCCACGTAGCCCGTCTTGGGGTTCCGAATCGATGCTTCTGTTGTCCCCAGACGCACAGCTTTCCTCCTTCTAGCCCAACCTCACTCACCACTTCCGCATCACGTGGGGGAGCTTGTTCACGTCTCGCGTGATGTCCGACTTTGAGATTACTCCGTATGGAGCTCTTCTTTACAATGCTGCTTCAGTTCATTGAGGTTTGTGGGCATTTGTTTATGCACAGCTCTCTTAAGGTCCAGCCACAACATTTCAATCAGGTTGAGGTCTGGACTTTGACTGGGTCATTTCAACACCTTGATTCTTTTATTTTTCAGCCATTCTGTTGTAGATTTGCTGGTGTGCTTGGGATCATTGTCCTGTTGCATGACCCAAATTCGGCCAAGCTTTGGCTGTCGGACAGATGGCCTCACATTTGACTCTAGAATACTTTGGTATACAGAGGAGATCATGGTCGACTCAATGACTGCAAGGTTCCCAGGTCCTGTGGCTGCAAAACAAGCCCACATCATCACCCCTCCACCACCGTGCTTGACAGTTGGTGTGAGGTGTTTGTGCTGATATGCTGTGTTTGGTTTTCACCAAACGTGGCGCTGTGCATTATGGCCAAACATCTCCACTTTGGTCTCGTCTGTCCAAAGGACATTGTTCCAGAAGTCTTGTGGTTTGTTCAGATGCAACTTTGCAAACCTAAGCCGTGCTGCCATGTTCTTTTTAGAGAGAAGAGGCTTTCTCCTGGCAACCCTTCCAAACAAACTATACTTGTCCAGTCTTTTTCTAATTGTATTGTCATGAACTTTAACAGTTAACATGCTAACTGAGGCCTGTAGTGTCTGAGATGTACTGATGCAGCGGCCGTTATTTGAACACATCACGGCGCCGATTTTGAGTTCTCTGCTGTTCCACAAGCAGCATGAACGCAGCCAATCACCCCAGGCGAACAAAAGAAAAGTGCGCAACAACAATATATAAATAACGTGATGAATGTGATACAATTAAATAGGTGACCTTGTGTATAGTATGAATATTTATGGAGCGTCTGCAGCTGTGACACCAGGGATGGCTCTGGTCCCCCCTAAATGCACACAAAAAAACAAGAAACACAGCGCACAACGCTCATAGTGCATTAAATGATATCTTTAGTAACCAAAATAAGAAGGTAAGTATTGTGCGTACATAAAACAAAATTTAAACAAGCATTTCAGGGTTATTGTTACCCAAGCACCAACGGACGCCTGTGATGGTCTCGTGGCTCTCTCCTTCTCACTCCAACAACCTCGATGTAGGGCCTGGAAAATCTCCACTCCAAACGCTGGTGTTTTGGCCTCTCGCCTTAGGGAAAGGCTAGTGCAGCTTCAGCAGTCCAGAAAAAGACCTCCGCTTATATGCGTTGTGCCCGTCACTGCATATATCTCGTGTATAACGGAGCAGCGGAGTACACGCGGTTTTGCGTCCTGGTCGAGAGCTTCTTCCGGGTCTGTGACGTCACAAGATCGCGAGACTTCGTCGCAAGTCTGCAGGACACCGGATCAGTTCTCTGGGAGTGCTGGGATGTAGAGGGTTCGCAAATGTCATCAATCCTACGCGTTTCGAAACCACAGAGGGTCTCTTCATTCCCTGAAGAAACGCGTAGAGAAGAGCGTTTTTTAGCTGCTGTCACACCGTGATATACATTTTGACTCTATCCTCACTGCCCACTTCATTACGGACTGCCTTTGGGAGTGCAGAGAGACTTCTCTGATCAGCCCCTGCATTGCGGGGTCACGGACTGCAGACCTCATATCCGGATACACTAACATTGTGGAGGACTTCCGGGTCACATTGTGGTGAGCTTTTTCCTGTATCCCCTGCTGGATGTCGGTTCAGCAGAGCTGAGAAAACCCAGACAGAGAGAGGGCGCGCCATCCAAGGCACAACGTGGGCGGTTGGCGAATGAGTATACTCATTATATGCATTTATTTATCCTGTGTTTGTGAGTTCGCATTTGTTGGTTTTATTCATATTCATTTTTATTAAATTGTATTTTTTCATGCTGCACTAGGATCGGGCGCTTTCTTTTCTTGTTGTTCACAGATTTCTGGGAGTTCGTTGGTCCTTGATGAGAGCAGCCAGATCCTAGCATGGACCCTTGGTTTGGTTGATATATTTTTACATTTTTCACATTTTTCATTTTTATTTTTATTTTTATCTTTGACACACTTAGTGTCATTTTTTCTGTATTTTTCCATTCATCATTCATTTAGTATCATTCATGAGGGATTCATTAGTGCAGTAGTCAAACTACCAACACATGCCATTTCATTATATTTGTATTGTTCACTGGCATATATTTGTGTTTACAGCAGCTTTTTAAACATTGGCACTCAGCATTTTATTATAACATATTGCATGTATTTTTATTAGTGTGAGTCAATCATCCATAATACTGTTGCATTCACTTTTGCCATTCACCTTTGCTATATCCATTTAATACAATCATTTGGTAATTAGTCTGATTTCAAACCTGAGGAGCGTTCAGTCGGGGATGCGTTGTTTGATTATAGATCGAGAGAGTAGATAGAGAGAGATATGTATATATAGGATGAGAGAGCGAGAGAGCGACAGAAGAGAGAGAGAGGAGAGAGAGAGAGAGAGATACGATGATATATCTATATATATAAGTTATATATTAATATATATATACTATATCTATATATATATATATTATATATATATATATATATATATCTATATAGTGGTTGACAAATCATCAAAAAATCTACTCGCCACACAAAAAAATCTACTCGCCACCTAGTACCAAACGTGTGCTGCTTGGGCCAATATTTACTTGCCCGGGGGTTAAATCCACTCGCCCGGGGCGAGCAAATGTATAGGTTTGTCGAACACTGTATATATATATATATGCAAATATAACTGTATGCTCATCTGCATGTCTTAGGCAGGTCTGCAACCCCGCCTTTCCCCATTATCACCCAGCATACAGCACTTCCACTGCAGCAAGGGATTCTGGGAAATGACATGCAAATGAGCACACAGTGTCACTTTTTGCCTCAATAACCATTTTTAACATGGTTCCCTATAGGCTTAAGCTTGCTGCATGGTCACAGCTTTGAGCACAGCCAGGGTTAAGGTGCATACCCAGAAAACCACCCACAGACAGCTGTTTCGACCTTGATGGGTCACTTCAGTGTGGGGTTGAGTTTACTGGGAATGCAAGAGAGGCTATGGGATAGGCTAAACCATAATACTGAGTTACGTTATGGTGAGTAAAAAAAGTGACAAAAACCCGCCACAGGAAAGCAAATATGCAAATATAACTGTATGCTCATCTGCATGTCTTAGGCAGGTCTGCAACCCCGCCTTTCCCCATTATCACCCAGCATACAGCACTTCCCTGCAGCAAGGGATTCTGGGAAATGACATGCAAATGAGCACACAGTGTCACTTTTTGCCTCAATAACCATTTTTAACATGGTTCCCTATAGGCTTAAGCTTGCTGCATGGTCACAGCTTTGAGCACAGCCAGGGTTAAGGTGCATATATATATCCCCACCATCTTCCCTCCAAATAACATATTGAGAGACACCTGTGCTCAAAAAGGAACATATCTGGGAGGTATGCTAATGGATATGAAATGTATATTTAAATTACTCACAGTGCACACCTAAAATATTTAAGACATACTGACAAGCCTAAGATCCTTTGTGATGAATGAGCTACTAATTAATGTCTGGCCCAACCGGATGTATCCCACAGCCTTACCTATTCCAGGCAGCAACTCTAGCTTTTTCAGATGCTGGATAGCTACAGTGTCACAGCATACTTTAGAGCTCTAATTCTCACACCTGGAAGTGGTCTGCTTTTAAAGGAAGCCAGAAAAGTGTCCACAAGTATGATTAGAGACAGGTGTCAGCATTAGAGCTCTAAAGTATGGAACTACTTACTACCTCTAAGATAGTTCAATGCTAGAGCTGCTGCCCTAAATAGCAGAGTTTGTGGGTTCTTATCCTGTTCAGACTAACACTAGTACCCCCTTCATCATAAGGGGTGTCAAACTGGGGGGCAGGAGGTTTTTTCGGGGAGGGGGAGGATGCTGCGGTTGCAGAGGTCCCACGCTCTTCCCCAAGGCATTTAAATTAAATGCCGGGGGATCGCGTCAGACCTCTGCATCTCTCAATTTACCATGATTCAGACAGCTGTGTGACGCATCGCTATGGCAACGTGGCATAAAATGATGCTGCGGGGTCATGTGGCGTGATGTCACACGCGTCAAATGATGCCACGGCTCACATGACATGACATCACATGACTCCCCGGCTTCATTTTACACAGCTCCAAGGTAAGGGGGGGGGGGCGCAAGCACTGGGGCAGGCAATACCGGTGGGCACAGCAACAAATGTTTGCACTCCCCTAATGTATGGCACACCTTTGACTTATATATGTGACAAGGGTTAATACACACAACTAACTAGCTGACTCACCTTTCACCTATGCAAGATACCTCAAATTAGTAATTTCTGCCCTCAATCTTTCACAATATATATTTTATGTCACTTAAATATTATTCACCATCAAAATATTAAATTTGCAGAGTCTATGGTCTCTGTTTATTAAGAAACCAATGCATGCAACATTTCCAATCAAAGCCCAAAGAATTACTTACTGTATTAAAGTTTAGGTCTAATATACAAAAAGTACAGTGCTTAGGGTGCATAAAAAGATTATTACAAGAACATTCAGTATAAAAATACAGACAGTTTCTTCAAATAGAAATTATAAACAAAGAATTTCTATACTGTTACCACAGAACATGTAACATGTTCTTCCCAGAGAGGTCACTGGAGTATGAAAGATGAGAATTCACGTGTCTGATTTCAAAACACATCTTCATTGAATTCTGATTTCATAACTCAATTGCAGGATTTATGTCCTGAAACCCTTTAATTGAAAGCAACATATGCCCCCTTCTGTTTGTTCTCAACCCTCCCCTTTCATCGATCTGTCTGAATGAAATATTTACAATTTAAGAAGAAAAAAAACCTTTCTTTTGACTTTAAACTTTGCCTCAATATATAAAATATTTCATAACTTTGTTTCTTTAATACTTAGAAAAACACCATCTTCACTGCTGTGTCTGTGTACTTAATATTTACAAGAAAGACACTTCACCTACGTTTGAGGTTATGTATTTATTATATTGATTTAACACTTGTTTTTGCTTGTGCTATGGGAATTGATACCAACGTTTATCACAGGTACAGGCATACCCCGGTTTAAGGACACTCTCGAGTAAGTACATATCGCTCAATAGGAAAACGGCAGCTCACGCATGCGCCTGTCAGCACGTCCTGAACAGCAATACCGGCTCCCTACCTGTATCGAAGCTGTGCGAAAGCTGGGAGACTATAGAGCCTGTTACAAATGCGTTATTTACATCAGTTATGCACGTATATGACGATTGCAGTACAGTACATGCATTGATAAGTGGGGAAAAGGTAGTGCTTCACTTTAAGTACATTTTTGCTTTACGTACATGCTCCGGTCCCATTGCGTACGTTAATGCGGGGTATGCCTGTACACAATTATACCTACTGTTGGTCACTTTTATATCAGTAGCGCACTTCCTTATCTTTTCACTTAATATGTATGCCTGAATATGAAATATGAAAACCTAACTTCTACTTTGGCATGAGAAACAGATATCAGAGATAATACATATAAAAACCTGTTTTTTGGTATCATTTGATTTGTGTAAACACAACAGTTACAAATATCTGTTCGCCATTCTTGCAAATTGCTGTCAGGCCCTGGATTTGGTGGATACCTGTTAACCTTAGGGGAAATAACGTCTGTTATCTATTTACATGTAGGTATAGTAACTCTACCCAAATCTTTGGGGTGTTATCTTGGCCACAACCCATGGTATTCCAAAGAAAACAATGCAATTCTATTTCAATCCCCCCAATTGAAAACCCATGTTTTGATCCGAGATACCCATAGTCTTATAAAACTGGGCCTGGTCAGTGGATTGACAGGACATAAAAACAATTATTTTATTTGTAAGACAATTTACAAGTCAACATTAACTTGCTAGGTTGATTAAAATATTTAATACTTTCTACCATATTCATTACAACGGGCCTTAGACTTGTCGGTATCGGTCTTATAGAAATCTTATAGGGGCTGTGGGGTGTGTGTGTGGGTGTGAGCCTGTGATGGAGGCCATCACGAAGAGGTCTGATCACGCAAGAGTGCCAGATCGTCAGTACCCAAAACAGCGCGTCATCGGTATACTTAGTCTGTCCAGCCTGCTGGGGATGTGCCTCAGTCCTACTGACGGCGAGGTATACCCACTCAGGATAGGGCAAAATGGTGCCCCAAAGCATCCACTACCATCCCTATCCTCACTTTGCCAGGATGGTAGCATCACCCTACAGAACCATTAGAGGGCCCACGACAAGAGCCACGCTCCTATATCTGGGATACCCCCCACCCAATCCTGGGAACACTGACCCAGAATACACCCTGGGAATCCTAGCCTGACCTCCATAAAAGGTTAGTTACCCCCCAGAACAACTAGGAGTCCCAACCCAAGAGCCACGCTCTTATGCCTGGGATACTTGCCACGCACGCCTGGGGTCACTGACCCAGACTACACATTGAATTCCTAGCCTTACTTTTCTAGGAGGTTAGTTAACACCCAGAATGACTAGGGGCCCCACCCCAAGAACCACACTTCTATGCTTGGGACCACGATTACACAACCTTACTCTGATACCCATATGGGTTATGTGGACAAGGGGACCTCCATGAATGCAGTGGGTCACAGGGTTCCCAGAACACACAAAACAATTACACAATCTCTGTACCCAGATCACAATGATCCAAACCCAAGCTCCATGGTGGTATCTGGGGTTCTGGAATTTCCACTTAACCTAGAGAATTCCAGATCTCCCAGTGAGCACACAGAAAGTTACTGAATCACAAGGCACATACTGTACAGCAACAACCGTAGCCTGAACTCACTGGTGGGTAGCGTCTTAGCAATATACAGTAGGTCACAAGTTACACAAAGCCATGTGGGCTAACAGTCAGTCATGACAATAGCAGCGATTAAACAAGAGTTTAATCTAGTTTAATCTAGTGGGTACATAAATTATAAATGAAAGAGTTGTTCTTTGAAATTCACAAGTAGTCAATTTCACCCGAGGGAGAGGGGAGAGGGAGTAAAGCGTTTGGGATGGTGCAGGACAGTGAGGTAACTGCACAGGCCACCATGTTCCAAAGAGAGATCACAGCACCCAATGTCTTTCCCCATTGAGTCTGAACTCACAGGCTGTGCTGACTCTTTTAAGGAAATTGGCTCCATTGAAACCTATGGTGGTCCGCTGCACCAATCAGGGACTGGTTGCTAGGGGAGGGGGCAATCAGGGGACTCTATCATGCTAACCAAATAGCCCTGCTCCAGGACCAATCATTCGGGAAGGGGCTTGTAGTGGGCCAATCGGAAAGTGAGGGGTGGGGCTTGTAGCAAGCCAATTGGAAGACCCAGATTCACAGACAAGAACTCTTTCCCTGGAGTGAAAACCCAGCACCTGCGCAGGGAGAGGGGTGGAAGGAGGTAAGGGAGGAGCTGGAGTCTGGGAGGGAGGTGCCGGGGGACTGGGAGGGGGGGTGGGGCTGGGGCAGCCACCTCCATCACAGAGACCAGAGACATTTAAATATACTTTGCATATCTCCCAGGTATCTAAAGTGTGCTACTTTGTGAGCACAGGTATTTCTCCATATGTTATTTGGAGGGAGGTTTTAGGATATACAGACGAGCCAATGAGTATTCTAAAACTTGCCTTAAACTTGCCTTAAACTAGCCAGGTACATGCTGGGTACATTTCAGTGACATTTCTGCAGAGGCTAATGGTCCATCAGATTAACACAGCAGGGGTCCCTGGCAGTCCCATTCAGTTTGATTTGTTAATCCGATGGGCCATTAATCTGTCTGCAGAAATGTCACTGAAATGTTGCAGCATGTACCCAGCATGTACCTGGGTCTTGTTGGTGATAGCCCCAGATTTTCCCAGGCAAGTTTTAGAATACTCGTCGGCGCACCTGTAGGAAATGTCACATTATTTGCCATGATTTAACAAAGTTTCATGCATCTAGGCCATTGACTTTAAAGGCGTTTCTGTGTGATAGTGACCCGGGATTTATATATTTTATATAATCTATTAATCTTTTAGTAGATAGTAAAAAGAATATTTGGAATAGTGATTACATATAAGTAAGAAAGGTAGGTAAGCCAATCACATACAATCAATCACAATGATGATTGTGGTACCACAGAGTGAAGAGCTACTTGAAAAGAGATATACGTTTCAATACAAGTTAGTCCAGGATTAGTCCAGAATTAGTAGAGATCAAAAGGTAAAAATAATAATAGTTTAAGAAGAGTAGTGATGCTACTCAATAGAGTAGTTAGTCCTTTTCACTACTGTAGAATGATATGTCTGAAAGATATAAGCACAAAACACCTCCAATAGCACAACACCGCTTTAATGATAAAGAATAAAGACAAGTATAATATTGCATTCACGAGAAGACTCTGAATATAAGTTTATCAGATCCTTTGTGTAGGTGACTGTACTGGCCACCAAAGTTTTCCTCCCATTGAACATCTTTTTTGCTGTTTTGTGCCACAGGGAACATCTCAGCATTTCCATTGTGATGGTGATCCCCTGTTCAGCCTCGTGGCGGTTGTGCTTCTATGACGTCACTCAGGGATGCTGGCACTGCATAGAGCATGTCTTTCGTCGCTCCTGGTAGCCCTATGCATTTTGTAAGACCTATTGCTATTTCCTCAGGAGTATACAGATGGCAAATATGGGAGAGGATGCTATTTATATGCCTCCTGTTATGGCAACCAATAGTTGTGCAGTAAAAGGTGTGTGTATATACTATATATATGTATATATATATAAATACTAGCTGATATACCGGCATTGCCCGGGATATAATTTTCCCGCTACCCCTCTCTCTCCGCTCCCCCCCTTCATACCTGCATCCCCCCCGCCCTCCCCCGCCCCCCCCCCCCCCCCCCCCCCCCCCCCCCCCCCCCCCCCCCCCCCCCTTCACAGCTCCAATTTAAACCCCCTTGGTCACGGGCAGTGGTTGGTTGGGTGGGTGTGAGGCGGTGGGTGGGGGCAGTGACTGGGTGGGTGGCGATGACACTTGGCAGTGACTTGGGTGGCAGTGACTGGGTGGGTGGGAGGTAGGCAGGCAGCGACTGGGTGGGTGTGAGAGAGGCAGGCAGGCAGCAACTGGGTGGGTGGGAGGTAGGCAGGCAGTGACTGGGTGGGAGCGACTTTTG
Source organism: Ascaphus truei (assembly GCA_036426205.1). NCBI lineage: Eukaryota > Metazoa > Chordata > Amphibia > Anura > Ascaphidae > Ascaphus > Ascaphus truei. Next base: position 35,137 of record WSYH01000682.1, on the reverse strand, counting down.
ACAAGCAGTGACTGGGTGGGTGGGAGGCAGGCAGTACCTGGGTTGGGAGGCAAGCAGTGACTTGGGAGTCAGGCAGTGACTGGGTGGGTGTGAAGGTGGGAGTCAGGAAAGTGACCTTGGGCAGTGACTTGGGAGGCAGTGACTAGGTGGGAGGCAGTGACTGGGTGGGAGGCAGTGACTGGGTGGGTGACAATGACTGGGTGGGTGACAATGACTGGGTGGGTGACTGTGACTGGGTGTGGTGGGTGACTTACCTTCACCGGGTGGGTGCTGCTTCATGTCGCCAGACGCTTCCCCTGCCCCTGAGGTGGCGGTGTGAGAGACTGAGTGTGGTGCTGCTGGAGGGGAGGTGGGGGGTGGCGGCAATGCGGGGGGCCGGGGTGGGTCGGGTGTAAGCAGCTGGAGGGGAGGCAGGGGGTGGGGGCGATGTAGTGGCCCAGCGGCGGGGCGGGTGTAGTTGTGAGGCGTTGGGGTGAGGGACTGAGTGCGGTGCGGCTAAAGGGGAGGCAGGGGAGTGGCGGTGATGCGGGGGGCTGGCGGCAGTCCTCCCTGTACCTGACATCAGAGTCCCCCCCTCATGACCCTCCCGGTCCTCGGTGATCGTTCCCCGGCATTCGTTCCCCCCGTCCCCAGCACTCGTTCTTCCCCCGGTCCCCGGCACTCCCGTGGGTAAGGTGAGTCTGGAGGCAGTGCGGCGGCTATGTGTGAGGTGGCGGGTGATGCGGGAGCACCCTCCTGTCCCCGGTGCCCATGCTCCCCCCCTAGCCCCCATACCCCGGTCCCCGGTGCTCCCACAGGTGAGGCGGTGAGTCGGGAGGCAGTGCAGCAGCTGTTGATGCGGGAGGCAGTGTGGCGGCTATGTGTGGGGCGGCGAGTGATGAGGGGGGGCAGTGTGGTGGCTATTCGTGAGGCGGCGGGTGATGTGGGAGCAGGCACTCGTTCACCCCCTCCCGTCCCCGGTGATCATTCCCCCCCCTCCCGTCCCCGGCGATCATTCTCACACTTCTACTCCGGTCCTCCCGCGGGTGAGGCGGGAGGCAGCAGGTGATGCGGGAGCCGGCGGCGATGTGAGACGGGAGGGTGTAGAATGTGAGGGGCAGCAGGTTGAGGTGAGGCAGCGTGCTGCTCGTGATGGAGGGTGTGAGGGGCAGTGGGTTGAGGTTAGGCGCGGCGGCCGGGTGTGGGTGGTGTGACTGTCATGCCCTGCTGTGATGTCAGCCCACCCCGCAGGCTAATGAGCTGTAGCCGTCCACCAGCCAATCACAAGGGGCACAGATACACACACATTATTTCAGTGTTATATATATAGATATACATTTGTGTGTAATAGAAGGACAAGCACACATGAACGCCAATAGTGAATTAATGTATTTGAAATATATACAATTCCAGCACAAGTGTGGCACTCACAATAAAATAGAATATAAAGAGTTCATAATTGAGAAGTCTGTGGCATCTCCACCTGACTTTCTCCATGGGATGCTTTACCTGCTGTACTCGGAATTGCTGGCACTGAGATCTCCATGGCTGGGCTCCAGAGGATCCTGAATCTTCAATGGATGGAAGTCGAAATGGGACAAATGCCTTTGATTGTAACACATAATCCTTTGCTTTTCATTGATTAAACCACTTCCTCAATGGTAATGTCTAATAATATCACAACCCCTTGTTTAAAAATAGTGTCTTTGCTGCATCTTATTTGTTAATTGTGGCAGCAATCAGCATTTGCATAAAGATCAATATAAAATATCCACATCTCCATAAATTCATGGACTATTTAGATATTGAAAATATACAAGCATAAGTAATTCAATTAGATACATTATGTATACACACAATTATAACCCATAATTGCTCTTTGGATACAATCTATCATAATAGTTATACAAAACAATAATGGTTTCGACAATACTTATTTAATAACTATTTTTTTTTAGTAAAAACGTTCCACATTCCGTATATGCTTTCTTTAATATATAAATCATTAGGACTGCAAAAAATCCTGAAACAGATGATCGAGAGAATGTATATAATAATAAACAATCAAACAAAGATTTATTTAATGGTTTATAAAAACCACAGGACTTCGAATTTAAGCAATTGCAATCCTCTCCCAAAACACATTTTTTCTTATTTTTCTTTTTCTTTAATTCGTTGGGTGCTAATATATTTGACAGGTGAGTAATGCTGCAATATGGGGTGACTTTGCAAAATTTGCCAATGTTTCTCCATCATTTTCCTGGTTTTTTTTCAAGCTCCATGGGAGGTGAGGGGGGGAGTAAGCGGGAGGGTTGATAGGGACATGGTACAACAGTTACATGGTTATAATTTATTCGGTTCAGTACTTGTTTATTTTCCAATATTATTATTAAATACAACACTATTTTACTCAGTTCCTCCAAAACAGCATCACAAAACCATCAGAGCTGCTACACTCATTACAACACACAGAAACCTGATAATCATCCGGGGGCTGCCAGCCACAAATCAACATAGTCTAGAGTTCCAGGTCTTCTCCTACAAACCCTGGTTCTGCCATTCTGTCTAGCCGAGGTACCCAAATATTTCTAAATTTGTCCACGGTGTCTGTTACATATGCTGTAATTTTTTTCGTAGCGAAGTGTTAGCTAGACTCTGTTGATTATTTTTGTTAAATTTGGCGTAGGACCCTTCCAAGAAGGCAGCTATTGCGCATCTACTGTAGTTGCTGACAGAATATGCAGAATGAGTTTACACTAATATGGTATGTTTAATGGGGGCTCATTTAGCATGGCTGTCCATGGACTCAGTTGTATTGTTATATTTAAAACTAAGAAACTCTACTTCTATTTTAAAAATACTTGAAGATTTTGAGTTGAAAGAAAACTAAAGTTGGCAACATATATAACAATAGTTATAACAATAACACAATAGTACATATAAATTGCTAGCAATAACACTCAAATATAAAATAAAAGATAAAAGCACCAAAAAATGTTTATTATATAGTCACCGTGAAATGGGTAGGTAAGATTCCAATCCAGATATACTTCACAAACGGAAAAATTGATATACAAGTGGTCTTCCACTTGCCAAAATAGAAGAGATTCAGACTTGTGGAGGCTGATAGATGTGACACCCAGCTGGAAGCATGTACTGTATAAGCAGCACTTTGAAAACCCCATCTGTGCTGATAGTGAGTCGTTCCGTCATCTCTCTCAATCAGAACATGGACATTTCTTCACCAGATGTTAGGATGATAGAAAATATGAGACAGACAGTGAATGGCAGCTCAATAGTGAGCCTCGCTTCAATGTGGTCTATTAGTTACCCATTATGTGTGTCCTTAAATTCCGCTGGTAAGATGCAGTCTATTGATGTAACACATCGTTACTAGAGTTCCAGGCTGCTACACAATTGCAATAGAAAATCTCCAATCCAGACTGAGAGCGAGACAAACCCCCATCTTCCACAATCAGTATTTTGACGTGTGTGATGTAATTCCAAAGTATTTTGTCACAGTGTCAGGTGACTTTACCATGTATTTATATACAAATAAAAAAAACTAAATCCTATCATTGTATACCGGAGAGGTAGTAATATAAAAAATAGAGTTAAAAATAGAGTCGCAACTAGCAGATTCTAGCGGATTAAAAAACTAATATAATTATACCACCCAACAACATCTGAAATATTACTAAACCAACAGGTTGCCACAAATGTAATGCAACCAATTTATAGATAATAAAGAATCAAAATGTATCTTGTCTAAAAACACTCTAAGAACACTTTGCAGTACATCATAACAAAGACCTTACGGGATAAAAAATGAAAGGGATTGAAGTGGGCAATGTTGATGAAAGAAGGCGTACTGTCACGTTTGCTCACCACAAACTGTACTAGGCCGCAAGGCTGAGGTGGGGATGTGTATAACTGCCGCCCTACAGCCATGAAACCAGGTCCAGATTGCAGAGTCAGGGTGGTGTAGCCGGGTCAGGATAGGAGAGTACAGGTAGGTTGTGGTACTTGCCGTAGTCAGGGATTGGAGAGAGAAGAGTGGTCGTAATCTGTAGCCGTGGTCAAGGAGAGGAGAGAGCAGGAGTCCAGAAGAAAGTCGAGATCCATGGATACAGAAGAGAGAAGTCCAGGTACAAGCAGGGGTCACAACGAAGGAACCCTACTAGTGCGGCGTGTACGCGCAGACGGGGGTCTGCGTGCGTCCCTGTTGTTGGTGAGTGACGCGTCTGGGGGGCAGTGTTTAGCTGCGATCCTGACACGTACTTAGAAAGGGGAGAGTTATTATATACACATTAAAGCTGCAGTTCAAGCTGCCATTTAAAAAAATTATAATAATTTCCATTCAATATGTGCATCAATACAATCTGCACACTGACAAGTGATTAGCTAAATTGCTGATCGATCCGTTCTCCTGTAATCAATTGGCAAAGATTCGGCTCAGGGGTTCTTTAAATCCCTGTTAGTGTTACAGAAGAGTACCCAAGATGAACAGTTCTGTGTGGAAGATCACGTGACCAGACCGCCACTAGATACAAATGGTGCACTGCTAGAGAGAGGGCAAAAGGGGTGTGCCAGAGCCTGTCTCAGAACAGGGAGGGAATGTGACTTTATAAATGGTTGCTATAGAAACAAAAATTCTTGTTACATTAGAATACATGAAAAATGTCTTTAAAATAGATTTTTTTTTTTTAAATGCTACAAGTATTTTCTCATAGTACAGAACTGATTTATTAAAAAACCAAAAAACACATATGTAGGATATTGCTTGAACTGCAACCTTAAGTACTATCTCTCCACATAGTTTGAACTTACATAAAGTTGTGTGAAAAAGAAAGTACACCCTCTTTGAATTCTATGGTTTAACATATCAGGGCATAATAACAATCATCTGTTCCTTAGCAGGTCTTAAAATGAGGTAAATACAACCTCAGATGAACAACAACACATGACATTTTACACCGTGTCATGATTTATTTAACCATAGAAACCATAGAATTCAAAGAGGGTGTACTTTCTTTTTCACACAACTGTATACACCTGGCTGATTTTATTAGAATTCCTTTTGAAGTGTTTCTTTCTGTTCTTTTCCATTTTAAGTCATATGTAGAGTTGTGCAAACAGAAAAAGAATCAAATCTGCGCAACCTATAGAACGCAATTAAATATGAACTAAGATTTAGGAAAAGGCTCACATAGATGAACTTAAAAAATAATCAGTGGAAAACATGTTATAACAAATGTAACACTATCAGATTTTGCAAATACCAATAGTAGCAAGTAGCAGTGAAAAAACACATAAAAAATAAATGTGATAATTCCTTCAATTGTCCAATTCAACACCAAAAAATAAGTGCATGAAAGTCTTTAGCTACAAAAAAATTTCTGTCCAGAATTATTTAAAGAGTATTAGAGAAACACAATATAGTTGCTATGATACTAGTGGATAAGATATCCGTTGAGACAAACTGGATCGCCAAACTTGTTTGCTGGGTCAGCTGTAGCTTCATAGGATGAACCCCATATCCAGAGTAGAAATCTAAAAACAAAAATAAAAAGCGCATGCCCCAATAGTTCGATCAAAATTTATATTTTAATAGAAATGATCACAAGGATCATAGTGCCAAAAGCACTGAGAGAAAGTAAAAATGTAACTGAGAGAAAGTAAAAATGTAAAATATAAAAAGAATATAAAAAGAATATATCAAATTCAGCTACAGAAATAATAAGATTTTGCCCTTACTATGTGTCACTAGATCAGAAGCATATTAGCAGTGTCTTTCAGATCTTTCAGATCTTCCCTGGCGGCATCTCCCAGCTGTGTCTCCAATGGAATCCTTGCGATTTTGCCTCCTGAATGTATTTAAGCAAACTGTGTAATGCTTAAAAGTCTGTCCCAAATGCGTTTCATTCATAAGGGTAAATTCGTCATCAGTGTGCTGACACATTAAATAGCCATAGGTACCTTAGATACCTTAAACGGGTGATACAAATTGCACTAAGATATTACTACAGTAACACAGTTTATAAGAACACTAAGTGGATAATGGACAACATACTGAAACAGATTGAGTAACAATATCGGTTGAAGTCACTTGTTCTTGCCACTTGTGGGTGTTTTGCCTGTATTCTATTTCGCTTTACTACAGTACATACTTACTGATATTCTTACAATCAAGTACAATTACTGCACATCACTACCTCTTTTAGGTAGATAGGTTTTTTTCTCACATACTATTTGTGACTATTTGTGTATATTTGTTGTATTCTACTGACTGGAGGTCTTATTGTTTAGCATGCCTGTACCACAGATATGCATATATCGTGGATTTTATGCCATTTATTTGATATCTTTTTCCATTTCTGTACTTGAAGGGTTAATATATATACACCCAAGTTTAAACCTGCAATTGTATTTACTATACACAGAACCCCAGTAAGCTCTTTTTGGGAACCCCTGAGCCCCCACAAAATATATATATATGTATATGTGTCAAAATGGAGTGCTATTGAGCGTGGCATATGTATACAACAGACGACAGAGAAGCCCAATGCTACATCCAACATGACAGAAATACACAGTAAAATACTTATATATTCTCTTGAAGTAGGGTCATTTAGTTTAACCCTTTGGCTAAAGCGTTGTAAGCTTGCGAGCCACGTCAAGGCAGACACCTGTTCGCAAGTCCTAACACTACCAGATAAAATACTAATATACCTCTATTAGGATTAAAATTCTCATTTACCTCTATTAGGAGGGAGAAAGACCACAGTGGGTCTATATCCAGCAGAATGAGGCACTTGCAAACTAGGGAAGTGGGGAGGGGCGGGCTTAAAACCTGGGAAGGAGGAGCCACTAACCTCCACCAGCTGGAACAGCTGAGAATGGGTTAACAAAACACAGAACCCCAGTAAGCTCTTTTTGGGAACCCTTGAGCCCCCACAAAATATATATAATTGTATTTACTATAGCTGTTTTTCTTATTCCTTCAAAAACTCTTCGTTTTGTATTGTATTTTATTTAATTTTTCAAGTTTCTACATTGATGTGTATTAATGTAATAATTTTTTGTGTTTATGTATGGTTTTATATTGTTACCCATTCAGTTTTAGGGACCAGTGGAACTAAAATGTTGTTACTATTTATTAATAGGAATTGAATATTAATAAGGAAATTCCGCTTTATTTATGTTTTTTATTAATTATTTATTAATATGTATGTCAATATGTATTCAAATTCATATATTCCACTACAATTCAAAAATAGAACCAAAACTATTGCCACAAATGCATACAAAACCTGACAATGTTTAGAGGCAAAACCAAAACACCTGGCCAAGTGAGCATCTCAAGCCAGGGCTCCGGATGCTGGAAATTTTGCGCACGTCGGTCACCCATGTGATGTGAGGCCCAGCTCCTCAGCTCCCGGGCCCTCTCTGGTGACTCCCCCAAGTGCACCCAGCCAGAAAGTTGACCCATCCAGAATTCAGGCCCAACCTTCATACCCAGCCATGGGGCCCTGCTCCCCTCGGTCACAGCCCTTTCTGACAAGAGAGCCCCCCCAGGTAGCATTCTCAGAAAAGGAGTAGAAATTAATAGGGGGGTGAATACAGGGGGTGGAGAGTGAGTGTTGGGGGATGGAGACATACAAGTGGAAAGAAATATAATGTTGGTATGTGGGAGGGGGGTGATAAATACAATGGGGGGAGTGAGGGATAAAGGAGTGAGTGAGTGAGTGAGTGAGAGAGAGAGAGAAGGAAATAGTGAGTGGGGGGAGATAAATACAGAGGTGAGATAGAGGAAGTGAGAGTGTGGGAGGGAAATAGAGGGGGAGAGAGGAATGGAGAGTGAGTAGAGAGTGAGACGTGAGTGGAGGGAGGGGAAAAATAGGGTGGGTGGGATAAATACATGAGGGGGAGAGAGAGAAAAAAGATGATGAGAAATAGAGATGGAGAGAGAGGGGAGGGTAAGAAAGAGAGATGAATGAATGAGAGGGGGGTAGGTAGAGAGAGGGGGAAAGAGAGAGTGGGGGAGAAATAGCATGGGGTGATAAATTCATGGGGAGGGGAGAGAGAAAAGGTGGAGAGAAAGAGAGGGGATGAGTGTGAAAGTGGAGAGTGGGAAGTGAGAGAGAGGGTAGGAGTGGAGGGAGAGGAATTATAGGGTGGAGGAGTGAGAGAGAGGGAGGGGTTTAGATAAAGAGGGGGAAATGAGGGGGACAGTGGAATGAGAGAGGCAGGAGTGTAAGAGAAGGAGAATGGGGGACTCACAGGACCACCAACAGGAGTGGCCCATGTGGAGACTTTAGTCCTCAGCCCCTAGAAATTTGTTGGCATCCCTGTGTCCTAGTTACAATATTGTTGTTGTGACTGATTCCTTCCTATACAGTATATCATGTAATGTGTTACTTACCATATATTAATGTGGAGTAAATGATTAATCTCTCAGATTCTTTCTACATCACACACAATCGCCATTTAAAGTACACAACTGTGATGCCTTATTCTCCCGCTTACATTGCAACTTTGTATTGGTTGCGAGAGCGAGCCTTGATCCTGCAGCCATTTTGTGTCAACCTGGTATTCTTGCTCATTGGACAAAACAGTTTGGTGATTGGGAACCAGGGAGTCCTCAGATATCGGAGAATTTTCCGGTTCAGTCAAATTTTGTGATCAGCATCAATTGGCTTTGAATCACTTTCTTACACTTTCTTTTATAGATAACCCAGTTGAAAATTGAAAACAACCCCTTTGCCAAAGGCTTCAGAGGAAGTGATGATAGCGACCTCCGAGTGACTCGTCTACAAAGGTACAAATAAATGTGGAATTATTCTCAATGGAAGGCCTGATATTGTGATATAAATCGCCAGGTTAGCTAACAAAAAAACACATTTGGAACCATTAATCATGGAAAAGAGAGTGATGAGCCTGATTACACAATAAACTGAATAAAATCTGTGATAGAGGGGGGCTACATGTTAAAATGCCTTTGCTTTGAAATTTGTGCACAAATAGCAGATTCATACAAAATATTAATTGGAAGATATTTTTTTCCTTTAAAAAAAGTGGTGTTGTTGTTTGCACCACTATTGCCCAAGTTTTCCAGTCCCACTGTCACGGGGCTGGAGGAGAGTAGCTGAGACAGGCTAGCAGGCGACAGAGATGGTCAGAAGATAGGTAGTGGTCAGAGGCCGGTGGCAGGTTGTGATGGTCAGGAAACAGGCAGAGGTCAGGGCAGGTGGCAAACAGGTTGTGATGGTCTGAAAGGGTCTGGTATATACAGCGAGATACAGCGAAGTTGGTCTTATAAATGCCTGTCTGAGGCTAAGGGGCACGTGCAAGGTAGTAGGCAATTAGCAAGGCTGATCTCTGCAGGAATGGCAGCAGATGAACAGCAAACAGTGGCAGACTGGGTGAACGCCAGGCTAAAAGTGAGAGAGACAAGGGTTCAACTTGCCCGACCAGGTGCACTCCTGACATCACTCCCACCTCTCAAGGAACATTCTCTGAATGATCCCTTTCTAGGCTTTGCGGAATATTTTTTGTGGAAGGCCCGTGGGGCATTTTTATTGAGTCAGGGAGTTGCAAACAAAAGGTGACAGGTTTATTTGGGAAGAAATTTTGAAGGGACTTATATATTTTTGTCCAAGCTTCCTAGTGGGAATTTTCATGTGTAGGTTCTCTGCTCAAAGCCAACGTTTGTCTCCTATTCACCACATAGGAACTGATTTGCAGTATTGGTCAGCGTTTCTTTTATATAATTCCTGAGCCTCTAGAAGAATAATTTTCAGGGTTTTCTGGACCTCTTGTAGAGAAGAAACTCTCTCCCAAACCGCAGGAATGGAACATGACACTGGCAGGTGAGGAAAAAAAGTTGGGTGATATCCGTAGTTTGCAAAGAATTTACTTTTTTGACCAGAACTATGCAGAGTGTCATTACAGGCAAACTATGGAGGCAAAAATTTGGCCCTGTTCCAAGGTTTGATTTGTTGTCTCCGCCTGACCATTTGACTGAAAGTGAAAGCTGGAGGATTGATTTAGGCTGATTGTCAATGTGGAAACAAATCCTCTCCAGAACTTGGACGTGAATTGCACCACTCTGTCAGATATAACTTCATCTGGGCCCCCATGAAGGCGGAAAATTCCTCAAATTACTAGCTTAGCAGTATTGCCTGCTGTTAGGAACCTTTGGTGGTAATATTTTGGTGAGAGGGTCTACTATAACCAGTATCTTGTGTCCTTTGAATAGTGGCAATTGCCAATGGTCCATTGAGATGGACCCCCAAATACGTGTAGGCACGGGGAGCATCTGCAGTAACCCCAGAGGGAAGGCACGAGGGGTCTTGTTACTGGCAAAGGTTTCACAAGACAGAACAATTTTGTGTACAACTTGTTGACAATTGAGCCACCAGAAAGAGTACAACAATAGTTCTTGTGTTTTATGAACACCCAGATGATCGACAGGTTTAGAGTCATGCATGAGTTGTAAAACTTTTAATATTACACATTCCAGAACAAACAGGCAAACTTGAAAGATCCAGAGGCTGTTTTGCAGGACTAGATTGATGTTCTGTGGGGGATTGCATAGGAGTAGTTTGTGGGAATAGGCTCCCATATTACGTGAGAGAAGTTCGGAAGAAAAGGTGACACCAAAGAAATGTTTCTTGGGCAGAATGGCTTCTTCACATTCCAAACTTGGAGAGGAGTTAACCTGGATAGAGCATCTGCTTTCCTATTCTTATAGGTGGTACAAAATCAGGAAATTGAATTGTTAAAAAAGATCCCACTGAGCTTGCTGGGCAGACAGTCCTTTTGATGATTGAATAAAGTTCAATTTCAGAGGAACGTTCAGCGTTCCGATGATCAGTAAGTACGGTAGCTGGGTGAGGGGCTCTTTCTACGTGGTGTCTCCATTCAGAAATTATGAACTTAATGGCCAAGAGTTCCTTGTTTCCAATATCATAGTTCTTCTCCACTGATGACATTTGATCAAAATAAAATTTATAAGAGTGAAGGAGCATCTTTGGTCCAATGCTTTGATCACTCCAATGGCAGTGTCAAATGTATCAACTTCCATTATGAATGGAAGTTCAGGGTTCAGATCAATGAGGACAGAAGCAGAAGTAAAAAAAAGCCTTCAGTTGCTCAACAGCTGAATTAGCTTCCAGTAACCACTCCAAAAGAACATCTTTTCATGTGAGTTAAGTAACTGGAACAATTAGACCAGAGACATTTTTAATTAAGCATCTATAGAAATTGACAAAGCCTACAAACATCTGAACATCTTCTTGTTTGTTGGAATATGCCACTCGACAACAGCCTGAATCTTACTAGGATGCATACTCAACCCTTCAGGGGAGATGATATACCTGCGAAATTGCATACAGGTGTTTTGAAACTCACATTTATAAAGTTTTGTATATAGTTGATGTGTACGGAGACGTTCCAGGACAATTTGTACATGTTTTTCATTATCCAAGAAAATCAGGATATCATCCAGATAAGCAACCACAAACTGGTCCAGGAGATCTCAAAGAACATCATTTATGAAGTGCTGAAAAGTGGCTGGAGCGTTGCAGAGGCCGAAAGACCAAGTATTCATAATGTACATAGCGGGTTCAGAAAGCAGTTTTCCACTCACCCTCTGGTCTAATACGATTTAGATTGAAAGTTCCCCAGAAGTCAAGCTTTGTAAAGATCTTAGCAGATCTTACCCATACCAGAATTCAGGGATTAAAGGTAGTGGGTATCTGTTTTTAATTGTGATCTTGTTGAGCCCCCGGAAATCATACTCTCGCAGACTTCCTTCACTACAAATTTATGCTATCCTGTCTCAACTCTGCCCTCTCGCAAGCTAAACAAGCCTACTTTTCTTCACTAATTAACACACACAAGTCTAACCCACGCCGACTCTTTTCTGTCTTTGACGCTCTACTCAAACCACCCTCAGCTGCCTCTTCTTCCTCCATCTCCGCTCAGGCCTTTGCTGACTATTTTAAGGAAAAGGTGGAATCCATACGTCAGAACACCCCATCTGTTTCTTCCTCCCATCCTACACCTCTTCCTAACTCGCCTCCTGCCTTCCTTGACTCTTTTTCCACGGTTTCAGAGGAGGATGTATCACTGTTGATCTCCTCTACTTCCTCTACCACTTGCCCTCTTGACCCCATTCCCTCCCATCTCCTAAAACCTCTTGGTCCTACTATAATCCCTACGCTCACACGCATTTTTAACTCCTCCCTCTATTCTGGTACCTTTTCCTCCTCCTTCAAACACTCAAAAACAGCAAGATTGACCATACCTGTCCATCTAACTATCGACCTGTCTCCCTCCTTCCTTTTGCCTCTAAACTCCTTGAACTTCTTGTATTCTCTCGCTTGCTTCATTTTCTCAACACCTATTTTCTCCTAGACCTTCTACAATCTGGCTTCCGCACTGCTCACTCCCCGGAAACAGCCCTCACTAAAATAACTGATGACCTCCATGCTGCCAAAGACAGAGGTCATTACACTCTGCTCATATTACTTGACCTCTCCGCAGCATTTGATACCGTGGACCACCCTCTTCTCCTTCACATTCTCCATACTCTTGGTATTCGGAACAAAGCTCTATCCTGGATCTCATCCTACCTCTCCCATCGTACTTTCAGTGTCTCTTCTGCTAACACCTCCTCCTCCTCCTCTATTGATCTCTCTGTGGGGGTACCCCAGGGCTCTGTCCTGGGACCTCTTCTCTTTTCTCTGTATACACTCTCTCTAGGTGACCTAATAACATCTTTTGGGTTTAATTATCACCTCTATGCTGACGACACACAAATATACTTTTCAACACCCGACCTTACACCTGCTGTACAAACCAAAGTTTCTGAATGTCTCTCTGCTATATCATCCTGGATGGCCCTCCGCCGCCTTAAACACCCCCACCTTAGATCTCAGTCCTAATTTCTTGTTTTACACCATCCCGACTCTTGAGTTCTTCTCAAGGATGTCTTCTTTCTACCCCTTTGTATCTAAAGCCCTCTCCCACCTTAAACCTTTTTCACTGACTGCCCTGCACCTCTGGAATGCCCTTCTCCTCAATACCAGACTAGCACCCACTCTATCCACCTTTAAGACCCACCTTAAGACACACTTTCTTAAACAAGCATATGAATAGCACTGTGGATAATACTGGACACATGATATAAAGCTTAGCCCCCTGCAGACGCACTTACTGTACCAGAACTCCTTCCTACTGTCTCTGTATGTTCTCCCTACCTACCAATTAGACTGTAAGCTCCTCAGAGCAGGGACTCCTCTTCCTTAATGTTACTTTTGTGTCTGAAGCACTTATTCTCATGATCTGTTATTTATATTATCTGTTATTTATTTGATTACCACGTGTATTACTACTGCGCTATGTACATTAATGGCGCTATATAAAACAAAGACATACAATACAATACATAGATTTTGCAGCTGAGTTTCTGTGTTGACAAGCCAACAATGTAAATGCCCAATTAGGTCTTGCAGAGTTAAGGGAGTAACCAGGTGAACACATAGTTCAGACAATTGAACTTGTAACCTGAGGAATTGGACTTAAAGCTCAGTGACTTGAGTTTGTATGGTTGTAGTAACTTGCATCATGGTAGCCCCAAGCTGATCTGGAGTGGGTCCTGTTCCAGCACTTCATAAAGGGCCTGTTTATTCTTTAGCAGGGAAAAACAGTGGGGCTGGAGTCCTGTAGCTGGGACAGGAGAGCAGCTGGCAGCCATGGTCAGCAGACAGCCATTGATCAGAGGCAGGCATGTAGCGATGATCAGGAAACAGGAAGAGATCAGGGCAGGCAGCAAGCAGTAAGTGATGGTGAGGCAACAGACAGAGGTCCAAAAGGGTCTGGTATATTCAGTGAGATACATATGAAGGGGCATCAAGCTTGATAACTGAGAACCCTCAATTAACAGGCACAGGAAGCAGAAAGTCAAGGTCTTATAAAGGCCTGACAGAGGCCAAGGGACAGGTATTACACAATTAGCAAGATCAGAGAGTTCTCTGCAGGAATGGCAGCAGATAAACAACAGTCATGGCAGACCAGGAGTATTCCAGGCTGGGAGTGAGAGAGACCCACTAGGGGCATTCCTGACATCCACCATGAGTATATTAATTTTTTTTATAATCATTTGCAAAGCTTTGTTTCCTAGATGCATAAAGATTTTACATTTTACTTTCAGAATTGATCCTTTTAGGGAAGGATACAGAAAGCATAAAGGAACAAATGAAGTGGAACATATATGAAATAAATACCTATAACCTAAATAAAAACATAATCAGAAATAATTTTTCAAAAGTATGGGGTTGATAATATTTTACTAAGGAAAATTTGGCTTCTCAGATTTTATTATGAAAAAGTGAACGACGCGCAAAACTCCCTAAATTGATAAATTGGTTAAAACAATCAATGCAACATATAATATATACAGTAGGTGTTATATATAGTATAGAAGTGTAAATTACATCCACTGGAAACAATGTTTCTCCTCAAACAAAGACCTTCCAAATGTCTCCAAACTAATGTAGAAAGATCAAAAGTGCCAGTCCCCAGTGGTATATATCTAAAAAAAAAGTGATACAAAATAAAATATATCGTGTAATATGTACCAATACAGCAAAATAATTGAAGGTGTATATTGTAGTCCCACTCACAAGAGTAGAGAAGTAAAGCAATGTTTGTTCTTTTTTATGCTGAAGTTTGTTAGAATCCATCTGTGAAGCCCAGATTTTACTCTTGGGAAAGTCTTTGGAATAACAAGAGAGGCTGATTGCTTCTCTAGTCTTGTGGGACTTAAATATATACCTTCCATTATTTTGTTGTATTTGTACATATTGCATGATATATTTTATTTTAAAGCACTTTTATTAGATTATATTATTGTATGTAGACAATTAAATAGGCAAAAAATGAATACCCCAATAAAAAACATACCAGAGGCAGTGCACTTAAAAAACCAGATGATGACACTGTATATCATAAAGCTAGAATCAATTGTTTGAACACAGAATAAGTAATGAGTAGACCGTAGTTATTACAACATTGTTGTTCATTCTACTGCTAAATTCTCTGTTCATAAAAAATAATAACATGTTTTTGTGCAACAGCATTCAGGCTGTTCAAATGAAGCTCCATTTTCTTTCAATAATAGATATCAGCCCAGGTCCAGGTGTATTCGATCTATCAACTAGATAATGTACAGATGCAGCAGCCATTATTCAAACAAATCACGGAGCCATTTTTGTGTGCACTGCTGTACTCCACGCGGCATTAACGCGGCCAATCACCCCAGGCACACGTGTTTATCACGGTTGCTTTGTTTGAATATCATGGATTGTGTGCAATTAAATGCAATGAAATGAATGAATTGTAATGTGTACAGTACTGTGCTACTGTGTCAATTTCATGCTTTTAAAAACCAGAACACTAAAATGCCATTTTCTACACTCGCCTCTAAAGGCGGTAAGGTTGGAAGAAATCACGCGCCATCACATGGGTATTCCGTGGTATACACCGCGTGAAGTGTTCGAATAAAGGCCGCTGCATCTGTATGGCATTTCCAGATTGAATACAATGGAATACAATGTCATTTCTGCAATTGTCGGTAACTTAATTTGTGTCTACATTTATCACTCCCAATAAACAGATAAGCACAATTTTTTTTATATACATAAAAAGGGCAAAGAGAATGTTTACATCATTTTATGTGAATCCAGGTTTCTACAGATGTTTGAGACATAACTGAGAATCTTACCCCCTTTAATATGCTGTAAAACTGTCATCCCTTGTACTGGAGAAGATTTTACTTCCACCCATTTGAATGGAGCTGAACTCTAAATTAAAAAGTTAGATGTAGAAAAATGAACATGTGCCACGTACAGTGGCGGCCGCCTTTAGCGTTGTGCGGCCGTTTCAGTGCAACTCTGAAAACCGCGGGCAGATGCAGTGTTTGATGCGGTATGTTCCGATATTTAAAGCCGCGGCCGCGTGCATTGTATTAGCGCTGTCTCGGCATGAATGCGGCATGAAAGCGGTGAAGTGCGTGGCATTCGAAAAAAAAATACCCAAACAAATCGGAGATGTTGGAGAATAAAAGGGGCCGTGACAGTAACATGGAAGTCCAAAAGCTCCTCTACTTTCTCTATACGCACAAAACAGTGTATGGAGCTAGACATTTATGAATACTCCATGTCACGATGGATGGAACTTATCAACAATTTTATATTTTGGGGAAGTAGATTGAGCATACAAGTTGAGCAAAATAAATTGTCATTTATTTCCTTACAAGACAGACACACGACAACTTTAGAATACACTTAATAAAAACACTTGCTGAAGAAGGGAACGGGATAGAATGTACAGAAATAAAACAAAGTGCCGGAATATTGTCCTTTAAAGCGCAGTCCTGTTGCAAGGGGCACGCTTTGCCAACCCAATATGTCCTTGAATAACACAAAGTTCGTTTTGGTCCGTTGTGGTTCGTTAGATAACCCCCAGCACTACCGAAATCCTGAAGCAGTGTTCTGTACTTGGTTCCGATGGAAATATTTAGTTGCGTTCTGAATTAGTTGGTGCTGCTCTTATCTGCTATTAGAAGCGTGATGGAAGTCCGCTCACATTGTTGAATGAAAAACGAAAGACAACGGGGACAGCTTGGGCAGCATGTATATAGGGTTTGAGAGCCTATCTCCAAGATGCCCCCCCAATCCCCCTCGTGGGAATTTTCTCATTCCCCAATCCCTTACTTGCCCACAGTTTGGAGAGTGGGCACTCTAGGGATTTCCTGCTGCTACAGTGCCTGTGCGACATTGCCACCTGGGCTACTTAGCATAGGTGCACTCCCACATTTACCTGGTGTCTCCCAGGCTAGGGTTTGCCCCCCTAAGGTGTGAACTAGCCCAGGATCTCCCATGGAGCAACCATCCTGGCTATTTCACACTTGCGGATCTGGGGTCTTTCAACTGCAAATTTTCCCCAGACCCATAGGTGTCGCTGTCGTGGGAGAGGGGTTTTGGCCCGGTATTAAAGGGGTTGCACCCCATTTGGCCACCCCTTGCCCTCACCTGGGAGGCGAGGGGTTAATTGGACTGAGGTCCAGTACTGTGTTTATGCCCCTGCTTCAGCACCAAATGTGTATTCACCTGTGACTATGGGCCTCATGCAGTAAGCGCCGATAAGCCGTTTATCGCCATTTTTTCGCCAAATTTTCCCTCCCGATTCAGTAAGCGCCGATAAGTGGGAAAAATCGGCAATTTTTGTTGCCGATAAAAACTTATCGGCAGCCGGGTGCCGATAAGCCACTTATTGGCACCTTTTGAACTTGGCTGAATTCAAGTAGCCCCGATCAGCTTTTCGCTGCTGATCGGCACTCTAGAATGGAGAGTTTTTCAGCAATTCGTCCCGCCAACTAAAGTTGGCAAGTTGGTGGAGGAGAAGCATCGGCAAGGGCGACACTAAGAAAAAATCAGGCCTTTTTCCTGTCTGTGATTGATGCCGGGGGTCTCCGGAGCTGATACCAGCACCGGAGCCCCCCCGGCATGCGCATCCGATGCAGGAAAAATGCATGTAAGATCCCCTTCATTATTACCTGTGGCTAACCACTAAGGCAATGAGAGGTTCAACTCACCGTGCCAGCTTTTATGTGGGTAGCGGGGGGTGATGAAGGGGTATTTTGCCCTTGTTGTTTGTTTAGGACTTGCGGGGGGGTTGCGGGTTGCACTTAACCCCTTCACGACTGTAGCAGTTAATACCGCTACGGTCCATGAGGGGGTTAAGCCCTCCCGCTAACCCACCTGCAAGCCCTAAACACCACCGTTTTAGTCTAATAACCCCCTTCACCCACACCGCTACCCACAATAAAAAAAAATCACACCACAACAGCCCCCACACTAAATAAATAAACTAAATATATCTACATCTAAATAAATAATAAATGAATAAAATCAAATATCATAGTATATAGAATATCTGATATATATATATATATATATAATTATATATATTAATTATATATATAGATATTATATAAACCCAACCACCCCTATAACCCCCCTAACATACAGATTATATGCACATCATGATACTATAAAGGCCGGCGGGGGCCTTCGGGTGTTACCAAAGGCCTGCATACCAATAATGTGCCCCCCCAAATTAATGTCAAAACACAAACATACTTATAAAAATAACCGCCCCGCCCCCCACCCCCCTTAACACATCATATATAATGGCCACAATAACTATTATCCACAAATGATAATATTGAAAAGTGCCCATTTTAAATACATAACAAACCCATCAATACATTAATACATATAGCACTCACCCATGTCGGCTGTCATGATGAAGGCCATCCTCATCTTCATCTCATCCTGTTCATTCCCCCTCTGCTGCTGCAAAACAACCAAGAATGAAAACATCCAATGTATTGTCCCCTAACCCCTTACTCAACCATAGCGTGTTTATTAACACCGCTACAGTCATTAAGGGGTTAACCCCACCCTCACCCACCACTCGAGAGGCCTACCTACCCTCCCACATAAGCCCCCACCCCGTGAGGCCTACCACCCTCACCCACTACCCACAGGGAGCCTACCCACATACCGTTGGGACCATACACTCCCACCTTCCCCCCACCCCCAGTACCCACAATAAAAACAATACACAGCCCCACAATAAGCATCTTCTATTTAATAAACCACATTACCCAACCCTTTGCCCCCCCCATAATAATGATTTATCCTTTTACATACACGGGTTCATACCGCAGCCCCATACGATTCCCCGTGGGCTGGCGGGGCACCTGACAGACCTACAGGGTACCAGCAACTTGTTTCACAAGGTTCTGGAGGCCTGTTGGTGGTCCCGCGCCAGTGCCATGGCCCCCAGGTGGTCCCTCCTGGGTCAACCGTGGGCAACATTGGGCCCCACGTAGGCCCGCGGATTTCTGGAGCCCCGGGTCGACCCACAGGTGTCTGCGGGGCCTCCGGGTGGTTCCCCCGGGGGTCCTGGGTACTCACGATGCTCACTCTACAGGCCGCGGTGCCCCCCAATGTGGGACCACCGCTTCATCTCCCCGCTTCATCCCTGACTGCAGTGTCACTCGTGGACCACCACCCTGATACCCATGAGATACCCGAGGAGACCGCAGGGTCTCCAGGGTCTCACGCATAACCCACGGACAAACCCCTGAATGTAAAAAATAAACCTGGCCTATACTAATCAACATACAATCACACCCCCCCCCCCCACACCTCCGTACAATAATGTGCAAAATAACTATTACCAGATATGGATAATAAATTATTTGCCCATTGTTAAACACGAATTACTAGCATATTAAAATAAATAAAGGTACTACTGACCTCAAATCAATAAGAAGCCCCCGTCACCAGCAACATCCTTGTCTTTCGTTGCCCAAACATACATAGCCAATACGAATCCAATACATTGCAATTAAATTCAGCTACAACAATTACCCCTTAACACACCTTATCGGATAATAACCAACCGCAAAGGTAATTAGGGGTTAAGCCACACTGGCCCGTACCCACCCTTCACCCATTCATTTGTACAGTGGCTTCATCATGCAAATATATATATATATACAGAAGAGAGATAGAGAGAGGAGAGAGAGAGAGAGAGAGAGAGAGGAAGAGAGAGAGAGAGAGAGAGAGAGAGAGAGATACACACACACATGATGAACCAATATACAATAATGTAGAGGGTTATCAAAAAATGCTGTCTTACAAATACCTCACTTCTCCATATAGACACACACTACAATAAACTCAATTTCCTTTATAATCCAATCTGATCTTCCAATCAAAATCCTCAAAGGTGCCAATCAAAAGCCACAAATGACAATCAAAACATTGCATTTACATTGTATCTATGATGCATACAATCTATGCACCATATACATTCTGCAAATGAATGTTAACAATAACATATTCAAACAAATACCAATACATCAAACAAGTTAACATTTAAAAAAATCCAGTAAACATAAATCAATTAGCATTCATTAATTACATCCAAACATTTACATTCCATCCCTAACAATTAAACAATTAACTAATTCAAGTGTTGAACAGAACAAGTTATCCTGTGAAAAAATATAAGTACCCAACAAAATAACATATACAAAAGAAAAGCCTCACACCCTGACCTAAAGTACACCATACAATAGCAAATATTACAACATCTATCTAATTTTAAATATATATATTACACACATTTATGCATAGCAGCATAGCCAAATTAATTAAAACACACAGCAAATCAAGCTTTTAAAACAACAAATCATTCTTACCCTGTATGTATATATCGATCTAGAGACATACTACACAACATACATACATACATACATACATACATAATACATATACGGTGGCAGAAATGAATTACAATACCAAAAATAAATAATACACATTTTAAAAAGCATTTAAAAAATTAACAAGTTTAAATAAAATACATTTTTTTAGTTCACTTACCATTACTTGACCCACTCACCGACTCCCGTAGAACAGCTTACTACTCTCGAACCAATCCCACCAGGCACAGGAACCCATAAAATACAAACCATAAAAATATAAATGTAGGATATACTTCCCCTGCGCTGATTGGCTACCGTACCATGTGAGGACGCCATGTTTTCTTTTAATGATGTCATCTTAAAGGCAATATAAGCAAAGCCATTCTTATTGGCTTGTGCTTTCATTGCCTTTAAGTGACGTCATCATTTTTTTTTCTCAGCAAAACCATGGTTTTCCACGGCCCACTCAGGGCCAAGGGAACCATGACGAAAATGTGACGTCATAGGCCTTTAAAAGCCATGTCGTCTCATTTTGAAGCCAGACGCCGAGGAGGAAGGACCTCCTACAGAAGAAGCCCAGGGTGGTGGCCGTAAAGACAAAAGACCCCGGAAAGAGCCGCAGATAGAAAAAGAAGATACAGATGAAGATGGATTACAAATAGAGACCCGTGGATTGTTTTGGATTTTATTTTAATGTTTATTATTTTTATGGTTTTGTATTTTATGGGTTTTCTGTGCCTGGTGGATTGCTTCGAGAGTAAGCTGTGTCAACGGGAGTCGGTGAGTGGTCAATTAATGGTTAAGTGAACTAAAAGAAATGTATTCTTATTTAACTTGTTAATTTTTTAAAGCTTTTTTTAACATCTGTATTTATTTTATTTTTGGTATATCATTTCTTGGCCACCTGTATGTATGTATTTATGTATGTATGTCTAGATCGATATATACATACAGGGTAAGAATGAATGTGTGTTTTAAAAGCTTGATTTGCTGTGTTTAAATTAATTTGGCTAGCATAAATGTGTGTATAAGTATTTTAAAATTAGATAGATGTAATTGTTGCTATTGTATGGTGTACTTAGGTCAGGCTGAGGCCTTGCTTTTGTATATTGTATTCTTGTTGGTACTTATATTTTTTCACGGATAACTTGTTCTTTCACGCTTGAATTAGTTAATTGTTTAATTGTTAGGGATGAATGTAAATTGTTTAGGATGTAATTAATGAATGCTAATTGATTATGTTTACTGGATTGGTTTTAAATAGTATACTTGTTTGGATGTATTGTATTTTGTTTTGATATGTTTGTTAACATTCATTTGCAGAATGTATATGGTGCATAGATTGTATGCATCATATATACAATGTAAATGCAATGTTTTGATTGTCATTTGTGGCTTTTGATTGGCATTTGAGGATTTTGATTGGACAGATCAGATTGGATTATTAAAGGAAATTGTATTTTTGTTAAGTGTGTCTGTATGGAAAGTGGTATTTGTAGTCCAGCATGTTTTTGATACCCTTCTACACTTTATTTGTATATTGTTCATCATGTTTGTGTGTGTATATCTATTATATATATATATATCTATCTAATAATAATAATTTATATATAATATATTCTATATATATATCTGTCTTTTCCGTATATATATAGTTGCATGATGAAGCCACTGTACAAATGAATGGGTGAAGGGTGGGTTATCGGGCCAGTGTTGCTTAACCACCCCTTAATTAACCTTTCCGGTTATTATCCAATAAGATGTTTAAGCGGTTATTGATATCTGAATGTCATTGCAATGTATTGGCTTCGTATTGGCTATGTATTGTTGTGGGCACACGAAAGACACGGATGTTGTTGGCGACGGGGGCTCTTATTGATGAGGTCATAGTCCTTTATTTATTTTATATGCTAGTTAATGTGTTTTAATAATGGCAAATAATCTATTATCCGTTCTGGATAATAGTTTTTTTGCACATATTGTACTGTAAGTGTTGGGGGGGGGGGGGTTAGTTTATTGAATGTAAGAGACCAGGTTTATTTTTTTTACATTCAGGTTGGTTTCTTGTTCTGCGTGAGACTCTGGAGACCACTGCGGTCTCCTCGGGTATCCACGGGTATCAGTGCTGGTGGTTCCACGGTGACAACCGGCGGGATGACAGGGCCTCACATCTGTGGGGGGCACCAGGGACGCGTAGTCTGCGGGGAATGTAGTGGTGGTCCCACATCCGTGGGGCAAATATATATATAAACCCAACAACCCCTATAACCCCTAACATACAGATATATGCACATCAATGATACTATAGGCCGGCGGGGGCCTTCGGGTGTTACCAACAGGCCTGCAGTACCAATAATGTGCCCCCCCAAATTAATGTCAAAACACAAACATACTTATAAAGAAATAACCGCCCCCCCACCCCCCTTAACACATACAGTATAGTAATGGCCACAATAACTATTATCCACAAATGGATAATAGTGAAAAGTGCCCATTTTAAATACATAAACACCAATCAATACATTAAATACATATAGCACTCACCCATGTCCGGCTGTCATGATGAAGGCCATCCTCATCTTCATCTTCATCCTGTTCATTCCCCCTCTGCTGCTGCAAAACAGACACAAGAATGAAAACATCCAATGTAATGTCCCCTAACCCCTTACTCACCATAGCGGTTATTAACCGCTACAGTCATTAAGGGGTTAACCCACCCTCACCCACCACTCGAGAGGCCTACATACCCTCCCACACTAAGCCCCCACCCCGTGAGGCCTAACCACCCTCACCCACTACCCACAAGGGAGGCCTACCCACATACCGTTGGGACCAATACACCTTCCCCCCACCCCCAGTACCCACAATAAAAACAATACACAGCCCCACAATAAGCATCATTCTATTTAATAAATACATTACCCAACCCTTTGCCCCCCCCATAAATAAATGATTTATCCTTTTACATACAGGGTTCATACCGCAGCCCCATACGAGTCCCCGGTGGGCTGGCGGGGCACCTGACAGACCTACAGGGTACCAGCAACTTGTTTCACACAGGTTCTGGAGGCCTGTTGGTGGGTCCCGCCAAGTGCCATGGCCCCCAGGTGGTCTCCTTGGGTCACCGTGGGCAACAATTGGGCCCCACGGTAGGCCCGCGGATTTCTGGGAGCCCCGGGTCAGACCCACAGGTGTCTGCGGGGCCTCGGGTGGTTCCCACGGGGGTCTGGGTAACTCACGAGTGCTCACTACAGGTCCGCGGTGCCCCCACAGATGTGGGACCACCGCTTCATCCCCGCTTCATCCCTGCAGGTGTCACTCGTGGAACCACCAGCCTGATACCCATGAGATACCCGAGGAGACCGCAGGTGGTCTCCAGAGGTCTCACGCAGAACCACGGAACAAACCCTGAATGTAAAAAAAATAAACCTGGCCTATACATTCAATACATACACCCCCCCCCCCGGGAGGCACAGGGGTTTGAGGCAGCGGGAGGCACAGGGGTTTGAGGCGGCGGCAGGGGTGTGCGCTGGGAGGGGAGGCAGCGGTTTAGTTACTTACCTGGGCGGGAGGTGTGTGTGTGTGTCTCTGTGTCTGTCTGTGTGTGTCTGTGTGTGTCTGTGTGTGTGTGTTGGACCTTTGGCCCGTCACTCCGCCTCAGGCCAATGAGAGGTGTGCGGGGGCGGGTGGGCCAAAGGAGCCATCTCATTGGCCTGAGGCGGAGTGACGGGAAAAATGTCCAATGTGATTGCCCCTAGACACAGGGAGACACAGGACAAACAGACACGCATACAACGGTTTGAGAAATATATATATAGATACAGATATATATATATATATATATATACATACACACACACACACATGATGAACCAATATACAAATAAATGCACAAGGGTTATCAAAAACATGCTGTACTACAAATACCACTTCTCCATATAGACACACTACAATAAAATCAATTTCCTTTAATAATCCAATCTGATCTTCCAATCAAAATCCTCAAATGCCAATCAAAAACCTCAAATGACAATCAAAGCATTGCATTTACATTGTATATATAATGCATACAATCTATGCACCATATACATTCTGCAAATGAATGTTAACAATAACATATTCCAAACAAAATACCAATACATCCAAACAAGTATACTATTTAAACCAATCCAGTCGACATAAATCAATTTGCATTCATTAATTACATCCCTAAACAATTTACATTCCATCCCTAACAATTAAACAATTAACTAATTCAAGCGTTGAACAGAACAAGTTATCCTGTGAAAAAATATAAGTACCAACAAGAATACAATATACAAAAGCAAGCCTCACCCTGACCTAAAGTACACCATACAATAGCAACAATTACATCTATCTAATTTTAATATACATTATACACACATTTATGAATAGCAGCATAGCCAAAATAATTTAAAACACAGCAAATCAAGCTTTTAAAACAACATCATTTCTTACCCTGTATGTATATATCGCTCTAGACATACATACATACATACATACATACATACATACATACATACATACATGCAGAAAAAGCTTTTGATAGGATAGACTGGCCATATCTACGAGAGACGCTCACGGCATTTGGCTTCGGAAATAGGGTGAGTGGAGCGATTATGTCGCTGTACTCAGGCCCATCTGCCAGAGTCATACATCAGGGCTTCCCCTCAGACCCTTTTCCTATCCAAAGTGGCACGAGACAGGGGTGCCCATTATCTCCCCTCCTGTTTGCCCTATGTATTGAACCCCTGGTGGCACGTATTCGAGAAAATCCGGATATCTCAGGGTTAAACGCATACTCCCAATCACACAAAGCGGCCCTGTATGCAGATGATATCCTATTAATCATCTCAAAACCCCTCACATCATTACCTAATCTATTTGACCTTTTAGATAAATTCTCTAAGGTCTCTGGGTTTAAGATAAACCAATCCAAGTCTGAGGCTCTGAATATCAATCTCCCCGGACATATAGAGAAACTACTGAAATTGAATTTTAATTTTAACTGGCAAAAGAATTCACTCAAATATTTGGGGATCCATATCACCAAAGATGCAAAAAACATCTATAAGGCAAATTATCCCAAATTAATTCGGACTCTAAAACAAGACCTAATCAGATGGTCCTCCAAGAAGATGGGAAGGATACACAGCGTGAAGATGAATTTACTTTCCCGTATCCTATACCTCTTCCAGACATTGCCTGTGCCACTCAAACTGAAGGATATACTCTCACTTCAGTCTGAAATATCCAACTTTATCTGCGGAGGTAAAAAACCGAGAGTAAATAAATTAAACATGAAGAGACCTACTTTAGCAGGGGGCTTAGCGGTACCCTGCCTGTTGTCATATTTTAAAGCAGCTCAATTAAGCCAGATCATTCAATGGCATTCCGACCCTAAATTAAAAAGATGGGTGGAGCTAGAAACTGCTGCTTGCTCCCTATTAGAGCTTAATAATCTGATTTGGCTACTTAAATTGTCAAGGAAAGACACTTTGTTCCCACTCACCTCAACGACTAACTCTTTTTCTGTCTGGGTAGTAACAAGACTGAAAAACTCACTCACATCAGCAAACTCGCTGATGTCACCTATTTGGAACAATCCTAATTTTGCGCCGGGTGTTATTGGTCATAATCACTCAATCAGGAGACACAAAGGATATGATAGACTCAAAGATCTGGAGGGCTTCGATCTAAAAATTAAATCATTTGACCAACTCAGATCAGAAAATGATATTCCCCATGCTAAATTCTACAAATTCCTTCAGATCAGAGCATTTTATAATAAATTCGCCCCATACCCCCCATTGACGAATTTCGAAAAGCTCTGTCGGGCAGAAACCGACACAAAGGGACTCATATCTACAATATACGGAGAGGTAGTCGAGCTTGCAACTTCAAAACAACAAATGCCCTCATTTCGTACCCAATGGGAGAGAGACCTTGGTGGAGACCTTAGAGGACGAGGAATGGAATACTATATTTTTAGGAGCCGCAAAAGCTCGATGTGCACCACACTGAAGGAGAACGCATATAAAGTCCTCATGAGATGGTTCCTCACCCCACTCAAATTATCTAAGTTCATACCAGGATCCTCTCCATTGTGCCCTAAACAATGTGGAGGAACAGCTGACCTGTTACATATGCTGTGGTCCTGCCCGCGGATATCCCCGATATGGGAAAAGATCAGAAATTGGATCCAGAGAATATTTGATCTCACAATTCCCCCAGACCCGTGGCTGTTTCTCCTAAACAGACCTCTAAACGGCCTATCAAAATCCAACAACAAACTAATTGCACACTTTGCAATCGCCACGCGGTGCGAGATCGCAGAATTATGGAAACGCCCCGAAATTCCAATTATTCCAAAGATTCGGAACCGTATTTGGTATATCTGCCAGATGGAAAAGCTAACAAGCCTAGTTAATGATACTGGTGACAACTACTTAAAAGTTTGAGCCCCATGGCTAGCTCAGACAGACATCCCAGGGGTAGAGTGTGACACAATTTGGCTATAATAGTAATAGATGCGTTCTCCTTGGGTGGAGTGGAAAATAAGTTTACGGCTGGATCACCATTCCCACACATTATTAACTACTTATGCTGCCACATGATCTTCTACAAGGTTCCATAGTTCACGAGCCGTCTTAGTAGACTCCTGAAACCTCTACATCCTCACCCTATACGTTCCCTTTCCTCCTTCCACCCCCCGCTACCCTACCCCCTCCCCCTTTTTTTTTTTTTTTATTATTTATTATTTATTTATTTATTTTATTTTCCCTTGTTTGTAACAAATATTATTTTATCATGGACACACATAACCTAAAATAAGATCTTTACCTACGCGGCGGAGTAGGGCTCGAAAAACCGCGTGGGCTCAATAGATATGTTATACCTACATCATTATGTAATATATGCTACCCTGTTCACCATGTATTGGATATGTTTTTCATGTATATCATGTACTTACACACCAATAAAATACAAGTTATAAAAAAAAAAAAAATACATTGCTTTAGTTCACTTACCATTACTTGACCCACTCACCGACTCCCGTTGAACAGCTTACTCTCGAACCAATCCACCAGGCACAGGAACCCATAAAATACAAACCATAAAATAATAAACATTAAAATAAAAATCCAAAACAATCCACGGGTCTTCTATTTGTAATCCTTCTTCATCTGAATTCTTCTTTCTTTTATCTGCGGCTCTCTTCCGGGGTCTTCTTGTCTTCTACGGCCACGCCACGTGATCGGGACCTTTAAATGCAGAGGGATACCGGCACCTCATAAAGGGGCCTGTATCGCGGGAAGCAGGGGGTCCCCGGACCTGAAACCAATGCGGTTCAGCTCCGGAGACCCCCTGCACATGTACACTAGGAGTCAAAGTTGTTTATAAATAATTTATATTTTGCCGATGTTTGCGCTGAGAGAGCGGTGGGTCTCTCTCTGCTGCAAACACATATCGGCAGAAACAGCTTATCGGCAGGTTATAGGGAGCCAGGCTGTTTCAGCACAGGCTCATCGGCAGTTTTGCTTTCGCAGTAATTCGTCAGGGATCGGCATGGATTCGGCCCTTACGGAATACTGCGAGGGCAAATCTCCAAAATAAGGCCTATCGGCAACCCTTGGCGATTGCACTTTTTCGGCGCTTACTGCATAGAGCCCTATGTGTTTTCCCCATTCCAGTGTCTGCACCAACACTCACACTGGGATCCATTCGGGAGGGAAAGTGTTAATGTTAGTTTAGTGATTATAGCCCTTTGTTCCTTTTTCCCGCCTTTGCAGGCTCCATTTTGCAGTTTCTCCATAGGTCACCATTGCAGCTCCATGTAATCCTATGGAAATTCCGGCGATTTGGGCCCGTTCTCGTAGAAGACCTGCAGGTGGTGCCCGAGAGGAGGAGCGGCGGTTCCCCATTGAAAATCAATGGAGTCATACATTTCAATTGGGATTCCTTGACTCAGACCTCCAGGAACGGGTTGGCAGCCATTCAAACCGCAGACCGCAAAAGCGGACACATTATCTTGAAGAGAACTGTGATCACTCCCCGGTCAAGTTCAGGTTCAATTGGTGTGGGAAACTTAGGTTCTAGGGCACCCCGGAATAAAATTCTTTTTGCCCCTAGATCCTAGGAACCCACTCACTCGACCCCGACCGGGTCCGACAATCAATGACCCCGGTAAAGGGTCGCGCTCGCTATAAGGGTCACACCATAGACTCTAATGGCGGAGGTAAAAGCCGCAAGTAAAAACGGCTAAGTCAGAATGAGCAGAAACCTGGAACCCATAACTCCGGTTCTGTTCAACCTAGAGGGCTGAGATTCTGTCACCATGTAGACATAGTTCCAGCATGATTGCATGGCAAATACCGACCCTCTCGGAGCAACAGAACAGAGTCAGGTTAATTGCAAAGTTTGGGTTTCTGCCATTGACTGGCATGGCAGAAAAAAGCCTCTTTGGAAAATGTGCTTTTAAAACTGTAATTGTGTAACTCCGGTCCAGTGGGTCGCAGCGAGCTGAAACTTGGCCACCATGGAGGGTCTGCCAAGTTTCAACCCGCTCGGGCCCAGCCGAATGGATTATTTTAATATGTGTAGATATTAAAGAATGTACTGCTGCGGCACAGTTTATTCGAGCATTTGCCCGTTCTGTGCCGCAGCAGTAGCCTGGCGCGCGCCAGAGGGTAACGGGCGCGCGCCGAAGCAGCGGAAGAGCGCCCTCCGATCGGGGCGCTCTCCCTCCCGCTGCCGGGTCCGCCGGGTGCCCCGGAACCCCCTGCCGCTGTCCCGTGATCGCGGGACACCAGGGCTCCCTCGGGGAGCCCCTGGACGCGCGTGCAGGGGGCGCACGCTCCCGAAGACGCGTGACCGCGCGTCTATGACGCGCGGCACGCCGAGGGGCGGCCACTAGCAAGCCGGGAAATCTCCCGGCTTGCGGATCTGGCCGCAGTGCGATAAACTGTGTCGCCACTGTACTGTTTTGCAAGGCTGGTATAAAAGCCCGGGAAAGTTAATGGCTCTGCTTTATGTTAATGCTCAGGAGGGCAACCCTATGTCTACAACAGCCCCCTTGATCAAAGGCTTGACCAGATATTAAACAGAGAAAACCAGGCGCTTACCTTATACTTGTGAATCAGAGATGAAGATGCAAATAAATTAATATTCCAAACCAACAAATAGTCTCTCTAGATGGTTAGAGATAAACTTGTAATCCCCTCTGCTTCAACCCCAAAAAGGGAACATCCAAGGCCCTTAAAAGAACGTAAAGACAGAAAAAATAGGGGGAGCAAGGGGTTAAAACATTCCAATTGTAGAGATAGATATGGAAAAGTCAAACAACAGGCAAACACTTCTTTAAGGGAGGGAAGGGAAAGATATTGTTCATATACTCACACAGCCCTGTGTGAGTAAAGGTGTATATTGGTATCTTAAGAGGTAGATCCTAGCCCATCCAAAATTACAGTCAGATTCGGGACAGAGGTGGAGTGGAATGGTGGAATAAAATAATAGCAATAGTATAATACTTACACGGCCCAGTGTAAGTAAAGATGAGGAAAAGGTTTCTTTGGGGTATATTTTAACCCATCCAGGCCAGTAGCTAAAACCAGGGCACAGGTATTTACTTCCGAGCAGGATTTCAATGGGAATCCCCTTCTTAATGCTCGCAGTAAACTGTTTCCTCCCCAGTCTGGCAGTTTTGGGGTAAGTAAGGCAAGGTGTCAGCGCAAAGGTAAAATGTACATTTATTAAAAGTAAAAGGCATCCACAATAGCACTCACATATAAACAAATCCCCGGTTGGACAACGTAGCCAGGTAGTGCGTCTCGTCGCAGGTAGCCCCTCCGCGTCTGGAGTGCAGAGAGATGGTAGCCCCTGCTCGGCTCGGCTGCAACTGCGCACTGACTACGGAAGCCTCCGTGGACCAAAAACATACAGAAATTAGAGCAACGCGTTTCGCCGTGCAAACGGCTTCCTCAGTGTCACGCTTGTGCTCTCCTCACAAGCGCAGGGAAGAAAGGGAAGGACCCGTTAGCGAGGTGGGGAGGCCGCAGGGGATACAAAGGGAGTAAGTTGCCGCGCAGCTGGGGATCGGCGCACGTTGTGATAATGCGCGACGCTTCCGGAGGTGCGGAGCCAAGCTCAGAGACACGACTGATCCAGCTGCATGTGCGCGCATGCTCTGACAGCAGAGCAGGAGTGCGCGCGGTCTCAGGCACCAATGCGGGGGTTGTGGGAAGCCAACGCTTCAGCACGGGAGTCTGGAAACAGAAACCAGGAACATGGAACATGGGCATGGAGTCCAGAGCACAAGGTAACATCCAGAGAAGGATTGCTTCTTGGAGAACGTCCAGACTTCTTAAAGGCATAGTGACAGACAACCGCAAGGTGCACGAAACTAAACATAAACATAGGGTTTCTTAGTCTAATCCATTGGCCAAGGAATTATAAGCCTGCTACCACTCAAGGTGAACCCTACTAAGCAGTACCTACACTACCCGATGATACACTAACCTCAGTAGTGATAAGAGTGACTGTCCCAGTCTTTCCGGAATCCACGGATAATAAGTAAAGGTCCCAAGGAGGGTCCAGGCAGACAGTATGCGATAGTACCTAGCAGCAACCAGGGTAGGCAGCAAATGACTAATAGCAAGAGAAAGTCAAAGAGAGGCTTACTTCGTGTCAGGAGGAAGAGGGCAGGATTTGCCAGGAAGCAAGATGGTGTTGCTTGCTACAGAATCCTTAAAGACACAGGATCTTGACTCGCAGCTAGAGGGCGGCGATCAGAAGTAAACAGGTAAGTAAGGAACACGCCGCAGGGGGCGTGTTCCGCACATCGTTACAGTACCCCCTCTTAAGGATTGAACTCCGAGCGATCCAACAGACTAAGGGGCAGCGATGCATAGGAAGATAGACTCGCAGCTAGAGGCAGCGCCCGCCACACAGAGAATCAACAGGGAATCTTGACTCACAGCTAGAGGATGGCGCACGCCATACAGAGAGACATCAGAGAAACTAGGCATGGGTAGAGAATACGCCACAAGGGGGCGTGAGGTTGACTCGCAGCTGGAGGGCGGCGCACGCTGTCACGTGTACGCGCCACGCGTGAGAGAATGTGTGACGCGACCGGGGGTGGCCGGGCTCTGTGGTATGAGTAGGGAACCGCAGGTGCGTGCATGCTCTATAAGGAGAGCGGGAACTGAGATGCATCAGGTAAGGGTGGAGCATGCCGCATGGGGCATGTTCCCTGATTCCTTACAGTATCCCCCCCTTCAGGATCGGACTCCGAACGATCCTTACTAGACTAGGGGGGACTATAGGACCTCGCAACGTTACAGGGAAACAGGAACCAGGAACTAGGAACATGGACATGAACATGGAACAGGAGAAAAGGTGGGCCACCTCT
Source organism: Ascaphus truei (assembly GCA_036426205.1). NCBI lineage: Eukaryota > Metazoa > Chordata > Amphibia > Anura > Ascaphidae > Ascaphus > Ascaphus truei. The sequence continues at coordinate 3,374 of WSYH01000682.1, read as the reverse complement.
GTGGGTCCGTTTCTTTGGCTGATCATAATGTCATGCTTGTGCTCTCCTCACAAGCGCAGGGAAGAAAGGGAAGGACCCGTTAGCGAGGTGGGGAGGCCGCAGGGGATACAAAGGGAGTAAGTTGCCGCGCAGCTGGGGATCGGCGCACATAGTCATGTGACCGCACCACGCGCATGAGAATGCGCGACGCTTCCGGAGGTGCGGAGCCAAGCTCAGAGACATGACTGATCAAGCTGTATGTGCGCGCATGCTCTGACAGCAGAGCAGGAGTGCGCGCATTCTCAGGCACCAATGCGGAGGTTGTGGGAAGCCAACGCTTCAGCACGGGAGTCTGGAAACGGAAACCAGGAACATGGAACATGGGCATGGAGTCCAGAGCACAAGGTAACATCCAGAGAAGGATTGGTTCTTGGAGAACGTCCAGACTTCTTAAAGGCATAGTGACAGAAACAGGCTTACTTCGTGTCAGGAGGAAGAGGGCAGGATTTGCCAGGAAGCAAAATGGTGTTGCTTGCTACAGAATCCTTAAAGACACAGGATCTTGACTCGCAGCTAGAGGCGGCGATCAGAAGTAAACAGGTAAGGAAGGAACACGCCGCAGGGGGCGTGTTCCGCACATCATTACACTCAGGCTCCTAAGATACAGTTGGAGGGGTCCTATCAGTTTATATAGACCCCTGACAGCGTCTTGCTAATGTTTGGGAGTGACTATGTTATATAATCATCTCCTTCATTATGTTCTACTTATGTCAAGTCAGTGCTTATGCTCTTAAACCTATATGCAAGGGAGCTACTTAAAAATTAATTCTCTGTGTGTAACAGAAATATTTACACTAGCATTCACAGTTATTAAAAACATCATTCACAGTCCATTACTTTTACCATTTTGATAAATTGATTGTTGCAACTTTGGGGCCAATTCCTAATTATACAATGGAAGTTTATGCATACAAACTGGCTCTTTAAAGGGATTCTTATATCCTCAAATTATCATGAACTTTAGACCACATAATCATTAATGTACAATAAAAATACATTATTTATACAATCATAAATTAAAAACCTAATAATCTAAAAATTTAAAACCTAATAGATCCAATAAATTAGACACATTAAAAGTTTTCATATATTTATATAATACCGAAAAATCAAAAAGACAATTAACCCAAAAAACCTACTGTATGTTAAAAATATATATGTATGGCAAATGAGAAACAAACAAAATTTTATAGACAAATATGTCCATTTATATACCTAGGATAAAGAAAAAAGAGGGAAAATGAGGGAAGATTTAGTTAGAATTTTAATTTGAATAACAGTTCAAAGATCAAAACATTTAAATATTGTAACCAGGAAACAGTACTTTATCCAAAAAAGTAATTACACAAATGCTGCGATGTCTAAATCCACATTAAGACCGTGGGGGGTTAGAGTTTTCAGCTGATAGATCCAGAACGTCTCCCTTTGGCAGAGATGTCTGAGTCTATCCCCCCCTCCAATTCTCAGCGACCAGTTCCACTCCCCTATGTGATAATCCCGAGGGGTCTCCCCCATGCACTTGACTAAAATTCAGGGGGACACTGTGAGTGGTCAAACCTCTCCTGATGTTGCCTATGTGTTCCAGTATGCGGACCCTTAGACTCCTTGATGTCCGGCCCACATACTGGAGACTACACGGGCACTCCAGGAGGTACACGACACATGTCGTTCTGCAGTCTATGAATTGTTTAGTTTTAAAAGTCTTTTTGGTGATATTGGAGCTAAAATTCAGTTTATCTCTTGAGGCATGTTTGCAGGCCTTACAGTTAAAACAATTAAAAAAGCCCACTGGTTTGGGTAACCAATTGTTGTTCTGTATTGTAGTTTCCTTTCTATATACGCTTGGAACCAATTGTGCTTTAATATTCTCAGCCCTTCTAAAAATGACACGTGGGACTTTGGGTAGGTGATCCCGTAACACTGTATCCTTACATAAAACGTGCCAATGTTTTTTTTAAATATTGCCTATTTTGTGGGCTTCACGGTTATATTGCGTCACAAAGGGTGCCATATATTCTTTGCTAGTTTTTTTGAGTAAGTAAAAAAAGTAAGTAAGCTAGTAAGCTAGTAAGATTTGGCACCATGAGGTCTTCCTTTGTTAACTCTAAGGTCCTAGATAAGGCTTTTTCAATGACCTCTGGTTGGTAGTTCCGCTCCTCAAATTTCGTTTTTAGGAGGCTAGCTTGTTCACTGAACACCTCCATTTCCGTACAGTTACGTCTAATACGACGAAGCTGCCATAGGGTATGTTCCTTAGCCAGCTAGGGTGATGACAACTGTTGTTAAGGAGAAAGTTATTAGCATCAACTTCCTTGAAATAAGTTTTAGTTTTTATACTGTTATTCTCAATATATATTGTTAAATCAAGGAAGTTGATGCTATTGGAACTGCTCTTTGATGTAAAACTCAGATTTACCTTGTAGGTTTTTTATATGGCCCAAAAAGAGATCTAAAAATTCTCTACTCCCATGCCAAATAAAAATGACATCATCAATGTATCTTTTCCATAGGAAAAAGAGTAGTTAGTGTTATGTCCGATATGGACTGGTGGTGAATGTAGTAGAAGACACCTCTGTTTGAGGCGGCAGTCTATATAGCGGACTCCATATATTGGAGGTGTGCAGACAGTATTGTGTGTATGTGGGTGGGGAAAAATAGATAAAAAAACTTACACGGCCTTGTGTAAGTTCTGTCCCATCAAGGTTTCTTTGGATTGGTTTTCTTCTTTATAGGGTGTTTTCGTCTGCGGTCATCGCTTCTCTTTTCTTTGTTCCTTCAGCTTCCTTCATTCGATCGGTTCCTCCCTCCAGGGGATTTATCCTCGTGTAAATAAAAAGATGATTAGATCAATGCATATATGTAGCAGCTGTAGTGTACGGGAGGGTAATGGAGTAATAGAACAGTAAACCGTTGCAATGCAATGGTGTAAATAAAACACTCACACGGGCCAATGTGAGTGACCTCTTATCAAGGTATCTTGATGTTTCCTGATTAGGGGATTGATATAAAGTGTCAGGTGTCTGTGGACATCTGGCAGATGGTGGTGGTGTTGATGCAGCCTGATACTCAGGGTAGATGGGGATAAAAAGCAATATAACTCAATACTCACACGGGCCAGTGTGAGTACACACTTGTAGTAGTTTCTTTTCCCTTCTGATATTTCCTGTGAATTCCTCCTAAAAACTGAGTCAATGGACGGACTATAAGGTCTATGGGGTTAAAACTTTATTTAAAATAAAAGACAAAAACTAAAGATTACAAATACAATATAAAACGAAGAAACCAGCGGTCTCTAAAGGCAATAGACCAGGGGGAGCTAGGGCAGTTAGTGATAG
>WSYH01000088.1:317621-352250 GCA_036426205.1 Ascaphus truei | reverse complement strand
GCTCCTGGATCCGCTCCATACTACACGTCAGATAACACGGAAGGGAGGACACGCGTGCACAGCCAGACATCTCCCTGCCAGCTCTGCGGCTCCTGGATCCGCTCCATACTACACGTCAGATAACACGGAAGGGAAGCCCTCACACAGAAGCCTGGAGCCCATCCAAGGTTCATGCAGAGGACATGACAGTCCCCGGGCTGCGGGTTACGTCTGCTATTGTCAGCCTTCCTATTACATAACACGGTGTAACACAGTATTACACCATATTACACAGTATTACACCATATTACACAGTATTACAGCAGCGCAAACAGTAACACCGGATTACACAGTATTAAACATAGTAACACAGGATTACACAGGATTACACAGTATTAAACACAGGATTACACAGTATTAAACACAGTAACACAGGATTACACAGTATTACACACAGTAACACAGGATTACACCATATTACACAGTATTACAGCAGCGCAAACAGTAACACCGGATTACACAGTATTAAACACAGTAACACAGGATTACACAGGATTACACAGTATTACAGCAGCGCAAACAGTAACACCGGATTACACAGTATTAAACACAGTAACACAGGATTACACAGTATTACACACAGTAACACAGGATTACACAGTATTAAACACAGTAACACAGGATTACACAGTATTAAACACAGTAACACAGGATTACACAGTATTAAACACAGTAACACAGGATTACACAGTATTAAACACAGTAACACAGTATTATACATGTACTGTGTAATCATTATACCCTACTTCCTGTTATACATGTACTGTGTAATCATTATACCTACTCCCTGTTATTCATGTACTGTGTAATCATCACCCACCCAGTCACTCACTCAACTCACCCACCCAGGCAGTCAATCATTCAGTCACCCAGTCACTCACTCAGCCAAGGCAGTCAGTCAGTCACCCACTCAGACAGTCACCCACCCACTCACCCACCCAGGCAGTCACTCACACAGGCAGTCACCTGTCTTTTGTTGAAAATATAAAAATAAACAGGTTGCATTGTAATGTTTTTTCCATATTACAATAAGAAGAAAATAGTAAAAGTTGCGCGCTAACAAATATTTTTTCGTGGTAGGTGCGCTATGGGTTCGGGGGGGGGGGGGGGACTGCTCCTTTCATTTGTCCTGGGCACCATGATTTCTGTTGGCGGTCCTGTGTCTAATCATTATACCCTACTCACTGTTATTCATGTACTGTGTAATCATTATACCCTTCCCCTGTTACTCATGTACTGTGTAATCATTATACCCTACCCCCTGTTATACATGTACTGTGTAATCATTCTACCCTGCCCCCTGTTATTCACGTACCGTGTAATCATTATACCCTGCCCCCTGTTATTCATGTACTGTGTAATCATTATACCCTTCCCCTGTTATTCATGTACTGTGTAATCATTATACCCTTCCCCTGTTACTCATGTACTGTGTAATCATTCTACCCTTCCCCTGTTACTCATGTACTGTGTAATCATTATACCCTTCCCCTGTTACTCATGCTTTGGCAATACTGACATGTTTCTGTCATCACAATAAAGCAGATTTTATTTGAGAGGGAGAGGAGAGAGGGGAGAATTGGTAAGAGAGGGGGGAGAGAGGGGAGAATATATAAGGGAGAGAGGGGGGAAGAAAGAGAGAGAGAGAGGGAGGGGGGAGAGTGAGAGGGGAGGGGGAGAGTGAGAGAGTGTGAGTGAGAGGCGAGGGAGAGAGAGTGTGAGTGAGAGGCGAGGAAGGGAGAGAGTGTGAGTGAGAAGCGAGAAAGGGAGAGTGAGAGAGAGAGGGGGGGAGCAGAGTGAGAATGGGGGGAGGGGGGTATAGGAAGGAATTTACCAGCTGTCCCAACAAGGCTGAAAGAAACCGGTTGTAAATATTGGGCTTTATTCCTGAAATGAGGGCTGTAAATCGCAGCATGCGGAGGGGGGGGGGGGACATTCCTCCTTTTACTGCTACAAAGACCAGCAGCGCATCGCTCCCTTTCCTGCTCTCCTGGCATCGTAATATCACTATTATCATCATCTGTGATTTGTAAAGCGCCAACATAGTGCACAGGGCGATACGAGGGGTACAACGAGGGGTACAGAGGGACCCCAATGGCATCAACATTTTAATGTTAGTGTCAGGGGATTTCATATTAAATTGTATTACAATTTTAAATTCTTAAAAAAAAATAGAATAAACACAGTGGTGTGAAAAAGAAAGTACACCCTCTTTGAATTCTATGGTTTTACTTATCAGGACATAATAACAATCATATGTTCCTTAGCAGGTCTTAAAATTAGGTAAATACAGCCTCAGATGAACCACAACACATGACATATTACACTGTCATGATTTATTTAACAAAAATAAAGCCAAAATGGAGAAGCCATGTGTGAAAAACTAAGTACACCCTTATGATTCAATAGCTTGTAGAACCACCTTTAGCAGCAATAACGTGAAGTAATCGTTTTCTGTATGACTTTATCAGTCTCTCACATCATTGTGGAGGAATTTTGGCCCACTGTTCTTTACAGCGTTGCTTCAGTTCATTGGGGTTTGTGGGCATTTGTTTATGCACAGCTCTCTTAAGGTCCAGCCACAGCATTTCAATCGGGTTGAGGTCTGGACTTTGACTGGGCCATTGCAACACCTTGATTATTTTTTTCCCAGCCATTCTGTTGTAGATTTGCTGGTGTGCTTGGGATCATTGTCCTGTTGCATGACCCAATTTCGGCCAAGCTTTTGCTGTCGGACAGATGGCCTCACATTTGACTCTAGAATACTTTGGTATACAGAGGAGTTTGACTCAATGACTGCAAGGTTCCCAGGTCCTGTGGCTGCAAAAACAAGCCCAAATCACCACCCCTCCACCACCGTGCTTGACAGTTGGTATGAGGCGTTTGTGCTGATATGCTGTGTTTGGTTTTTGCCAAACGTAGCGCTGTGCATTTTGGCCAGACATCTCCACTTTGGTCTCGTCTGTCCAAAGGACATTGTTCCAGAAGTCTTGTGGTTGGTTCAGATGCAACTGTGCAAACTTTAAGCCGTGCTGCTATGTTCGGTTTTATAGAGAAGAGGCTTTCTCCTGGCAACCCTTCCAAACAAACCATACTTGTTCAGTCTTTTTCTAATTGTATTGTCATGAACGTTAACATTTAACATGCTATCTGAGGCCTGTAGAATCTGAGATGTAACTCTTGTTTTTTTTGCAATTTCTCTGAGCATTGCACGGTCTGACCTTGGGGTGAATTTGCTGGGACTCCTGGGAAGATTGGCAATTGTCTTGAATGTTTTCCACTTTTGAATAATCTTTCTCACTGTAGAATGATGGACTTTAAATTGTTTGGAAATGGCCTTATAACCCTTCCCAGATTGATGGGCAGCAACAATTGCTTCTCTAAGATCATTGCTGATGTCTTTCCTCCATGGCATTGTGTTAACACACACCCGAATGCTCCAGACCAGCAAACTGCTAAAACTAGCTATAAGAGGTTAAAAGACCGGTTTGAAACCAATAAGCTAATTATGTTCCTCTTTTTGAAAGCTTTGGGACATTCTGAGCACGGGCTCTCCGTGGCTAAAACTTCCTAATGGTTCCCCTACTAATTATTACCCGAAGAAGCCTAATGACATACAGTACACGAGGAGATCCGTCCGCTGTTTTGTAGAGTGGAAAATGTAGGGCAGATTGGGGTTTATTTTGCGGGGCGCCTTAATTATGGCAGTCTTGACTTTTAATACAGGACGGCCCAAGACAAAGAGACCCCCTTTGTATGTTTTACATTTTCAATAAAAGGATTTTTTTTTTTTACATTATCAGTCAAATTTGTAATAAAGTAAAAATGTGAAATAAAGCTGAAAATCCCGCGTGTGAGCACATTCACGAGTCTCAGACACGTCTGCGACGCTGCCCTTCCCCATTATCTGTTAGCATACTAAGATTCCAGTGCAGCCAGGGATTCTGGGTAACGTCAATAACATGCAGCAACTTTTCAAACAAAAAGGGATTTGTCGCCTGTGTCATGAAACACCCGCCGCACTGCACAACAACACAACTCATTGTACACAGGAACCGCATTGCTACATAAACGGAACAGGACCTCGTTAGCTCGCGGTAAACGAGCGGGATAACGGCCCCTACCTCCCCTCACGCCTATGCTCTGTGACTGCGGCATCACCGCGGTCTGGTTCCCCAAGATAGGTGCGGACCTCCTGCTCTGAATCTCAGCAGCATGTGCTGTGTATCCCACGGGAAGTATCAGGCCATGTGGGGTAAGGCGCGGGGTAGGGTGCGGGATACGGTGTGTGGGGTAGGGTGCGGGATACGGTGTGTGGGGTACGGCGCGGGGTAGGGTGCGGGATACGGTGTGTGGGGATACGGCGCGGGGTAGGTTGCGGGATATGTGTTACACAGTGATAAACACACACACACACTGACACTGATATACACACCAACACTGATCCATTGATAAACACAGACACTGATACACACAGAGACAGAGACGCACTGATACCCACACACACACACACACACACACAAACACACACACACACACACACACACACACACACACACACACACACACACACACACACACACACACACAGACACACAGACACACAGACACACAGACACACAGACACACTGATACACACACACACAACAGACAATGATACACACAGAGACAGAGACGCACTGATACCCACACACAACACACACACACAACACACAGACACACAGACACACTGATACCACACACACACACAGACACACTGATACACACACACACAGACACACTGATACACACACACACAGACACACTGATACACATATAGAGATGTACTGATACCCACACCACAACAACACACACACAGACACACTGATACACACACCACCACCACACCAACAGATACACACACAGAACACTGATACACACACAACACACACACACTGATACACACCACACACACACACAGACAACTGATACACACAACACAGACACACTGATACACACACACACAGACACACTGATACACATATAGAGATGTACTGATACACACAGACAGAGACACACTGATACACACACACACAACACAAACACAGACACACTGATACACACAACACAGACACACTGATACACACACACAGATACACTGATACACTGGATACACACACACACACAGACACACTGATACACACACACAGACACACTGATACACACACACAGACACACTGATACACATATAGAGATGTACTGATACACACAGACAGAGACGCACTGATACCCACAGACACACTGATACACACACACACACACACAGACACACTGATACACACACACAGACACACTGATACACATATAGAGATGTACTGATACACACAGACAGAGACGCACTGATACACACAGACACACTGACACTGATATACACACACGTACAAATATACACACACAGAGCCATGCATGATATTATCTGTATACTGCCCCATTTGCACACCTGCGCTTCTCTGCTCACACGGCGGCCACGCCCCTCCTGCAATACACAAGCTGAGTGCGATTCATTCCAATTCACTCTCATCCCTCTCGGGTCACAAACATTAGATTGCAAGCTCTGGGGACCACAGGAGAAAAATAAACCCTTGAGGCTTTCATGCAACGCTAATTCACCTATCTTAACCCCTTCACTGCCAGAGGGGCCTAAATGACCAACGAGGGGTTAAATGACCCCTCAGGCATTAAATGCCCTCTCCCTTTCTCACGCTCCACCACAGCCGCGTCCCCGATTCTGCCTCATTTGAATGTAAACCCCGGGCGCAGCTTCCCCAGCCGTCCCGCCAGGCAGGGATTACACGCCACTGCTGTCAGCTTTCCTTTGGACGGGGCAGATTTGAATAGCAAATGGTGAATAATGGGAGCCAGTGCGGCCGGGCTGGGGGGGGCAGCTGAAGCGCAGCCGGAGATTTGACTGCAGTCAAATGACTGACTCCCTGCACCTGCACGCCCGCCTGCGTCTCCGGCCTGTGTGTGTATTGGGAGCGCTGGAAGTATTAAAGGGCCCGTCTCTTGTAACCCCCCCCCCCCCCCCACCCAGCTCAATTATTTATTAAATGTGTTACCAGTGAGTAAAGCATTGGGAGTCACCTCTCGTTTTCACGTATGTCCTGGGCACAGAGTTATGATTACAGATAAATGGTTACAAATACATGGTTACATTAAGTGAGCAGGGTTATACATTATATACAAGACATTGCATGCACAAGAGATGATATATGTTATGGGCGTATGTAACAGTTACAGACCAGATTAAAATGTGAGACAGCCTTAGCCTTAGTTATGAAAGAACTTAGACTGGTGGTGGATGTGAGAGTCTCTGGTAGGTTGTTCCAGTTTTGGGGTGCACGGTAAGAGGAGGAGGAGCAGACGGATACTTTGTTGAGCCATGGGACCATGAACAGTCTTTTGGAGTCTGATCTCAGGGGATAAGTGCTGCATGTGGTAGGGGTGAGGAGCTTGTTCAGGTAGCTGAGTAGCTTGCCCATAAAGAATTTAAAGGCAAGACAGGAAAGGTGAACTTTGCGCCTAGACTCTAGTGATGACCAATCTAGTTCTTTGAGCATTTCGCAGTGATGTGTGTTGTAGTTGCATTGGAGAACAAAACGACAATGAAAACAACTCCCCAATATCATCATCCTCATTAAAAACTCAGATCGCCCGTCGATGGAAAACGAAATCTAATAATTAAATTTGATTTTTTTTTACTCTTGATACGAGACGCGCTGCTCTGTTATCTGTTTGGCTATTGCTAGCGTTGTGATTATGTTATGAACACATGAGATGCGGTGCATGTCGGACCCCTCTGAGAGAGAGAAAGAGGGGTACACAGTTGCCCAGCGCCCCATTTGCAGACCATCAGCATTTCTATTTCAGATTTTCTTTCCGTTCGATCTTCTCCTTTCATTCCCAGTTCTTGTTTCAGCCGCACTTTATATAAGTTACGGTGGGTAAAAAAGTGATACAGAACCCTCCACCGTACACGTCTCAGGCAGGTCTGCGACCCTGCCCTTCCCCATTATCTCTTAGCATACAGTGCTTCCTGCACAGCCAGGGATTCTGGGTAATGACATGCAAATGAGCACACTGTGTCACTTTCTACTTCATGTCCATTTTAACATGAGACCCCTATAAACTTCTGCCTGCCGCATTACACAGCTGTTCAGCACGGCCAGGGGTAAAGAAGTGCAGAGCCAGTAACCCTGCTGACAGACAGCAGTTTTGACCTTTTGGGTCTTCTCAGTGTGAGGTTGGTGACTGGTTTGTTTCAGATGGCCAGGCTACACGTACTTCTTTTTGGCCTATTTTTGGATGTGGATTCTAAGAGATGGGTGCAGAGGTACCTTTAATGGGGACCGATTAGGGCGACATGATATCTTTGCTTTATTGCGCCTGTTCCTTTAACAAGGAAAAACATACAACATAACAAACCCCAACCCCTGTGAAGGGCTAACTTACTTCCCCGGACCCTTCTGCAGGACTGGAGGGATATTCCCATTACCAGCGTATCACCCCAAAGTCTCAGGAGGTACCTTAAGCAGGTGGCCCTCCATGTCAGTCTCTGGCAGGTTCCTGGGTCCTATGTGTCCAGGAAATATAGCTCTCTGGGTGTCATCACCGCCTTTGTGCTCAAGACAGTGTCTGTGTGCAGGCTTCTCTGCTCTCCTTCTGTCAGCCCAAATGGGAGCTAAGGAATCTCTCTCCTGTTTCTCACATCAGGCTTTTTACACCGCTCTCAATTGTCCAGGTGGAGACTTGTTAATTGAGTGGCTGCAATTAACTCTCTCTCTCTCTCTCTCTGCTGAATTCTCAGAGCTGTGAGGCAGCTTTATTTAAACAGGGCAAGAGGGAGTAACCTAGTTTGGGCACTCTGCCGCTACCTGGATGAATAGATGAATTCATTAAAAAATAAACTTTAATATTTAAATTACTATTTAAAATAGTGGGTGCTAAAACGATAATTAAACGCTAGGGTGATCCTGGTGTATGAACATAGTAGTAGATGTTCTGGATCTATGATATTCTACTAAATGAGGATAATAATTAGCCTATGAGTAGCCTTGTGGGTTAGAGTAACCACTTCCCCTTGAATAAGGGCAAATCCTGCCCCTAAATGAGCAAAAGATGCAAGGTTTAGCCAAATCACTGTTATTGGGGAGGTGTCATGCATGAGCACCCACCCTAATCCTCAAGTAGTGTGCTTGCTGATACGAGTACGCTAGCTACCCTTGCCTGGTCTGCCACATTGAATCTGGGTGACCCATATAGACAAGCAGTTCTGCAAAAGGAGCCCTACAGTGGGATGATGACATGCCAGTGTAAATATTTGGCATAGGTTTTGCATGTCAAGGTATCTATGTGCAACACAAATCTTAAATGTGAGTCAAACCCTATCCCCAGATATATAACACTAGTAACAGGAGTTAGGGTGGTGTTAGTTAGCTCTTGGACCCAGTAACAGTGTATGATCAAATTGTTCGTGTTTTTCCCTTTCCGGGCGTGCCAGCGAGCGGGGGTTGCTGGGGTATGAGTTTGAAGGGGGGTTTTGCGGAGGAACCGTTGACAGAATGTGCCTAGGAGGATGGGGTCCGGAGTTGTCGGTTCCCCAATAAAAGGTACCCGGGAATCATGCCTGATTCTCGGATACATGTAGGCACATTGTCCCGGGAATACTTCCCCATGAAAATGCAAGCGCGACTCACCACTAGGGTACCCTGCTTCAGCACAGCCCAGGAAGGAGAATGAGGCACAGGGATGAATAGGTATCCCTGTAGCTGAGAGAATCCCTATGTTAAGGGGGGTACCCCAGCAAGTGCCGAGGTGATTCAGAACCAGTATAGGGTTTGTGGGTGCCCCAACCGTATATAAAGGTTGAGGGGGGACTCTGAGAGTCCAGTATGAGTCCAAAAGATAGTGTGTGGGGAATAAGGCAGATAGAAATAAAAGTGCAACATCTTTCTTCTGTCCCCAGTACCCAGAGACTCAGAAGTATACTGTATTACCAACATACCTTAATGTGTTAAAGTATACTTTATTAAATGTAATGTGTTTTTACATTCGGAACCGATGTCCAAACAGGCTGCCCGAGCTGACCCATAGGCGCCGGTAAGTCTGCTGGACATCGGAGTTCAAAGCAGTCAGAGGTGAGAACAGCATGTGGTCAGCGGGGAAAGGCAGGGTACCAGGTCCGGAGATCACTGGCAGTCCTCCGGGATGCCACTTGTTCTGCCAGACCTGGTGGAGCCTGTCCCAGCGGGTGGCATTGAGATAGCCAGGGAGAGAGGTGGCAAGGAGAGAGGTGGCAGGGAGAGAGGTGGCAGGGAGAGAGGTGGCAGGGAGAGAGGTGGCAGGGAGAGAGGTGGCAGGGAGAGAGGTGGCAGGGAGAGAGGCGGCAGGGAGAGAGGCGGCAGGGAGAGAGGCGGCAGGGAGAGAGGCGGCAGGGAGAGAGGCGGCAGGGAGAGAGGCGGCAGGGAGAGAGGTGGCAGGCTTGCGCGTGTCTCTTGGCTATTTCAGATTTCCCGCTGACCCAGCTTTTCTAGCTGGCTTGGCTCTGATTGGCTGCTTGGGAATTTTCCCACACGTTGATTGGCTGCTGAGTTTTGTGAATGAAACTCAGAATACTATAAGAACCTGTGAGCCAATCAGATTGGAGTTCTCCGGTAGTAAGAGCATGTGCGGGCTTTTCAAAGTTGCTTCTGTGTGAATAGCAGAGCAACCGGCTTCGATTTCAAGCCAGAAAAGCCGCCCGCCAGAGTCTAAGTCCCAACTTTTGCGCCCACGTTCTCAGAAACGATCGTAGCGGACGCGGCGGGGATTTTATGCCGATTTGAGTTCCAGGAGATTTGGAGTAACTCGCGGTCAGGAGGGACCAAGTTCTCAGTACAGAACGTAGCGGTGGCGTGTGGAACTTCATGCCGATTTGAGTTCCAGGAGATTCCAGGCTAAGTCCTGGTCAGGGTAAAACTCTCCCATAGGGTTCCCTGCACCTAGGAAAGTCTCGTTTTCCACCCTAAGTAAGCGTGTCTTTTTGTCTGTATTTTGTGTATCATTGTGTGTAAGCGAATTTATGCCGAAGGAATTACATTTCATTACCTTGTCTTACTCAATGAATGATCCTGGTAAAAAGGTGTAAATAACCTGGTCTCCCGTGACAGTAATATAATAAGGCATAATGGGAATATGCGCGCCTTCTATCATTGTAAATACTTCCCCCCCAGGAGTTTTCAGTGCTTGAGAAATGTTGATGCAGAATTATTTTCTCCGGGCTCATTAAATATGGCCACTACTGTGGGTTTTGTAACATTCGCCTTACAAAGCACTCTAAAATCATCACGACTGGGATCTGTATCACCCATCAACCAGACACCTGGACATTAAAATGGTACACAAGGCGTCACACGTGTCATGTGAAGTCAACACTTATTCACTTGAATGGGTGATAAGGCGCTTCACAGCTGAGCACCGCTTAGCAGACATGGCTCTGATGTTAGCATATTGGTTAACAAGATGTTTTTGATGCTGAGGATAATTATGTATCCACACACTTAAAATATACATCTATTCTTTCATTCGTGAATTCTTCCCCCCCCCCCTCCCCCAGGGGCCGCATCTGCTTACTGAGGAAGGGTTCCCGTTAGTGACTCAAAACCTCTTTCTGTGACGCCCCTCGGGTGGAGGGTGGAGGAACTTTATTGCATATTCATCTTTTGATAATCCAGGTGGATTTGGGTTTCTGAGTAATCCATTTATTTAGAGTGCGTGGATAAATATAATTGTGCTCTCTCGCCCCTGTGGGGTTCGACAACATTTTCACTTTTTGGGGGAGGGGGGGAGAGCAGCCTGTTACACTTAATACTGAATGCTAAGAATAAGGGGGAATGGCAGACAAATATATAGTATTTGACACATTCTATTCAATAAATGTGCTACTTAAAGAACAACCCCAACTGCACTTTTCACCCCCCCCCCCCCCTCTTTTATTTTTATACATAGGATTGCAGCAAGGGGTCTCCGGGGCTGAACCCCATTAATTTCAGCTCTGGGGACCCCCTGCTTCCCGAGATATCTCTGTAGGGGGTGCTGTTACTGCACTGGCTCGCCAACTGGGGTTCAAGTAATGGCCGCTTTTCAAAGCTCCCACGACGTCCTGCGGGCCAATAGGAAGCCGCGACATCATCAGGTTAGGCTTGCTATTGGCCCACGTGCCCCGGGGGAGCTTTAAACTGGCAGGAGATACCGGCACCCCCTGCGGAAGTAAGTATATCGGGGTGTAGGGGGTCCCCAACATAAACCTAGCTCGGATTGACCCTTTATCTGCTCCCTAACTACTCCTTCAAATCCGCTAATCGGAAGCGGACACACACGAGACAAAATAAAACCCAGAGGTTACAGTACCCAGAATCCCGAGCGGCGGCTAATGCTAATCAGGGGGGGGGGGGTGAAATATTCCCAGACGGAGAGAAAACCAGCACCATTGATCGTCGAAGAATAAATATTTAATGGTAAACTCTGGCAAGGTGTCATTAAAAATATATAAAGCATAACGACGGCCGGAAGAGACAGGCGCTGACCGGCCTCAGTCATTATGCAAATGGACATAGGAATCTCTCGTTAAGGCGGCTCCCCTCGCAGACGGGCCCTGTGTTACGGGGGGTCCCCGGGCGGCCTGGTTCCTTCGCACTCTCCGGGGGGGGGATGCGATTATTATTATTATTATTATTGTGGTTTATTTGAAATGCGCCAGCCAGCAAACGTTTTCCTCCGCGCGGCGCAGAGTTATGGTATAGTACATAAACAGAGTTACTTACAGATACGGACACACAAGCGCAAACAGATACAGGAGGGAATGAGGGCGCTGAGCCGGAGAGCTTGCAATCTACAGGGAATGAGGGACAGTGTCGGTACCACAGGTAAAGAGGCTGCTCCTTGTGGGGCGGGGGATGCCTCCGGTCCAGCCGCACAGCGTTTCCGGTTTAGGTTGGGGGGTGTTAGGTAGCGTGGAGCAGGGGGTGGCTAACTCCAGTCCTCAAGGGCCACCAACAGGTCAGGTCTTCAGGATATCCCTGCTTCAGCACAGGTGGCTCAATCAGTGAAGCAGGGATATCCTGAACACCTGACCTGTTGGCGGCGCTTGAGGACTAGAGTTGGCCACCTCTGCCATGCAGCTTGGATTGTGGGTAAGGATATGCAAATTAGCACTTTTTAGGTTCTTACCCATTTCAAATATGACTGGCCCCCTACTTAGTAAGGGGTATAAGGTTGGAAATCTTGTTCCTATAGGACTGTTTTGAGGGGGGGGGGGGGCATTAACCACGTGCCCCATAACATGTCAACTGGAAAACTCTACGGTGGCTATTCATTAAACTGCGATAGTGCCGATCGGGGCGTTTCAGTGCGGTAGTGCCCCCATCGGCACTATGGCAGTGTAATGAATAACCGTGGCATCAGCCACGGTGTGATGGTACGAGGGAACACAGCAGCGCCACGTTATTATATGTCACACCCACGGGACCACAGCTTGTGTCATTTTCCCACTGAGCGCCACGACGCCTTCCACGGACAAACTTTCCACGTTCTCCTGTTTTCGCAGCATACATCTCGCTTAAATCTCTATCAAATACAATCCAAGAAGCTTTCAATAATATGTGGGGAAAATCAGGCACAGTACCACTGCTTTTTATGCCACTTTGATCACTGCTCTGAAGAATTAAAATACCACTTGTTTTCACTGTATTGTATCTTTATATAGCGCCCTTAATGTACTGTACATAGCGCGTCACAGCAGTAATACACGTGACAATCCTATAAATCATATAAATATCAAATAATATAAATAACACATAATGGGAAGAAATGCTTCAGACATAAAAATAACATTTACTGTAGGAAAAGGAGTCCCTGCCCCGAAGAGCTTACAATCTAATTGGTAGGTAGGAAAACGCACAGAGACAGTAGGAGGGTGTTCTGGTAAGTGCGTCTGCAGGGGGCCAAGCTTTATGTATGTGGTGTAAAGTATCAGCCACGGAGCTACTCGTATGCTTCGATAAGCAGGTGTGTCTTAAGGTGGGTCTTAAAGGTGGCAGAGAGAAGACATCCTCGAGCAGAACGCAAGAGTCGGGATGGTGCATAGCGAGAAATTAGGGCTGAGATGTAAGGAGGGGCAGAAGAGTGTAAAGCTTTAAAAGTGAGGAGGAGAATGGAGTGTGAGATGCGGGATTTGATAGGAACCCAGGAGAGGGATTTTAGCCGGGGAGACGCGGAGACAGATTTAGGAGGTTGACTCAGGAGCCAGCAACGCATTTATAGCTGCAGCGTTTAGAATAGGTATCCCTGCGTGTGACAGCACAGCGCCCCCACGAGGACAGCGCCCCACATGCAGCACTCCCGTTACAGCGCCCCCACAAGGACAGCACCCCACATGCAGCACTCCCGTTACAGCGCCCCCACAAGGACAGCTCTCCACATGCAGCACTCCCGTTACAGCGCCCCACATGCAGCACTCCAGTTACAGCGCCCCCACGAGGACAGCGCCCCACATGCAGCACTCCCGTTACAGCACCCCCACAAGGACGGCACCCCACATGCAGCACTCCCGTTACAGCGCCCCCAAAACGACAGCGCCCCACATGCAGCACTCCCGTTACAGCGCCCCCACGAGGACAGCTCTCCACAAGCGTGGGTGAGCGTCCATGCCCGAGCGCACTGCGTGAGCGGGGACAGGACAATTTCGCTTGCCGAAACTAACCTCGGCAAGCACCGCACGCTCAGCGCTAGCGTGGCCGCAGCCTAACGCGCCACGGCTCAATCAATGAATGGGCTGAAGCGTGTTTTATAAATGATCACCCCTTAGTAAACCTGGCCCTGCCCGGGCTAAATGTCCCTTCTCTGCCTTCCGCTGCCATCCCTCGCCCATTACCCCAGCGTCCTCACATCGTGCGGGTAAATCGTTTCCAGGGGTGGCCGTTTCCCCCACGGGGATGGGAGGAACCCCGCGTGTCTGACCCCGTCCCTGCTCACCGGGCCACGGAAGGGTTTCACGGACAGCCTAGCCACGCGATCACATCCCTGCAATAAATCCCCTGTCCGTATTGATCTCCATGTCGTTCTTCTGGCGCCGATCGAAGGGCCTCTTGACCCTGCAATTATTGCTCCCTGTGTGCGCGCGCCCTGTCCCCCACGTAATTAGGTTTTGGAGCCGTGCGTGCTGGGGGGGGGGGGGGGGGTTAGAAGATGCAAAAACACGTTCTAATGAGCCGGCTAACAGGAGATCATACCGGGGCCGGGGTTAATTAGGAATCGGATTCAGGGAGAGCTGATTTTATATATCTCCCATCCGTGCTGACCAGCCCTGACTGCGTGTGCGTGTGCGTGTGCGCGTGCGCGTGCGTGCTTCTCTGTTTACCGCTCCATTCATTGATCTATTCAGGGGGATTTTGTAGGGGAAAAGGTGCTAGAATCCGAAACAAAGAGCAGTTAATCTGTATATAAACTGCAATAAACCCGGTTAATCTCCGTCCCTATTCCTAATCGGTTCAATACCGCGCGATGTTTCTTGTTAATCCCTCAAATAAGGCGTCTGGGGCGCTTTAGCCGCGACCAAACCGTCTCCGGCGCTCCTCCGCCTTGCATGTCGCCGCCGGGAAAACAGGCCGCTGGGTCACGACGGAGCTTCGCAGCCCGCCGCTTCTTCTTGCACAATTTCCGCCCGCAACTGTTGGCGCCCCCCCCCCCGGATCCTCTCGGCTTTCCCCTGCCCCCCCCCCCCACCCCCCCCCGCCCCCCCCGAACCCACCAGCGCTGTGAAAAATGTGTTAATAATGTATCTTTGCATTTTCTTGCGACAAGTTTATTGAGACACTCTTGTCTCTCCTGTCCTCCCTTGTATCTCCTGCCCCTCGTCCCTCCCCCCCTTGTATCCCTGCCCTCGTCTCCTGCCCCCCCCGCCCCCTGTATCTCCTGCCCCTCGTCTCTCCTCCCCTCATCTCCTGCCCCCCCCCTTGTATACTGCCCCTCGTCTCCTGCCCCCCCCTTGTATCTCCTGCCCCCCCTTGTATCTCTGCCCCCTGTATCTCCTGCCCCCCCCTTGTATCTCCTGCCCCCCCCTTGTATCTCCTGCCCCCACCCCCTTTGTTGCCAAAAAAATCGTTTAATCATTTACTAACACATGTTTTCGCGGCGCTGGTGGGGCCCGGCGGGCGCTGGTGGTGTCGGCGGGTGCTGGTGAGGCCCGGCGGGCGCTGGTTGGGTCCGGCGGGTGCTGGTGAGGCCCGGCGGGCGCTGGTTGGGTCCGGCGGGTGCTGGTGGGGCCCGGCGGGTGCTGGTTGGGTCCGGCGGGCGCTGGTGTTGCCCTCGGGCGCTGGTGGGTCACAGCGGGGGTGTGGTGGTCCCTGCGGGTGCTGGTTGGGTCACGCGGTGTGGTGGGGCCCGGCGGGCGCTGGTTGGGTCCGGCGGGCGCTGGGGGACCCCGGCGGGCCGGCTGTGGGGGCCCGGCGGGTGGCTGCTGGTGTCTGCGGTGCTGGTGGGGCCGGCATTCGCTGGTGGGGCCCGGCGGGTGCTGGTGGGGCCCGGCGGGCGCTGGTGGGGTCCGCGGGCGCTGGTTGGGTCCGGCGGGCGCTGGTGGGGCCCGGCGGGCGCTGGTGGGGCCCGGCGGGCGCTGGGGGGGCCCGGCGGGTGCTGGTGGGGCCGACGGGTGTGGTGTGTCTGGCGGGGTGCTGGTGGGGCCGCATGATGCTGGTGGTACGGCGGGTGCTGGTTGGGTCGGCTGGTGCTGGTGGGTCGCGCTCGCCGCTGGTGGGGCCCGGCGGGGCGCTGGAGGGGTTCCGGGCGTGAGGTGCGTGTGTGGCGGTCTGTGGGGCCACAGCGGTGACTGTGGTGTGCGGCGGGGCCTGGTGGGCCCTGCGTGGTGCTGGTTGGGACCCGAGGGCGCTGGTGGGGCCGTGCGGGTGCTGGTTGGGGCCGGCGGGCGTCTGGGTTTGGGTCGGCGGGTGTGGTGGGGTCGGCGGGCGCTGGTGTGCCGGCGGCGCGCTGGTTTTGGGTTACCGCGGTTGCTGGTGGGGCCCAGGCCGGTGATGGGTGGCCCGGCGGTCGCTGGTTGTGCCCGCGGGTGGTGGGTGAATGGCGCGTAGGGGGCGGGGTGGGTTGGGCTAGGGGGGGTGACGGGGCTTGAGGGGCCCGGGTGCTGTGGGGCGGTCAGGGCGCTGGTGGGGTCCGGCGGGTGCTGGGAGTATCCTGCTTAGCAGCTGCATTCACAACGGGCGCACTCACATTCGGAGCGGCAGCCGGGACATTCAATGCTGGTGACTTCGAAATGTGAAGAAAATATTATTCTAACTCCCATAGTCACTCTATAGGAGTGTATATAGTGTATATCTATATAGTGTGAATATCTATAGAGTGTATATCTATAGAGTGTATATCTATATAGTGTGTATCTCTATAGAGTTGGAAAGATAGTGATATCGAAGAGTGTGTTATCTATAGAGTGAGGATATCTATATATTGTGATACTATGATGCCTTTTATAAGGGTATTTAGTAGAGATATAATTCGTATAGTTTGTAATAGATGTATAGGTGTATATCTAAGGTTGAATATAGGTGATATATAGGGTATATCATGAGGATATCTATATAGTGTGTATATCTATAAGGATAATAATCGTTATCTATTAGTGTGTATATCTATTATC
Organism: Ascaphus truei; assembly: GCA_036426205.1. NCBI lineage: Eukaryota > Metazoa > Chordata > Amphibia > Anura > Ascaphidae > Ascaphus > Ascaphus truei. The sequence continues at coordinate 335,491 of WSYH01000088.1, read as the reverse complement.
AGAGTGGATATAGAGGGTATATCTAATAGTGTGTATATCTTATAATGTGATAATCTATATAGTGTGTATATCTCATAGTGATAAGGGGGATATCTATATAGTGTTTGTTGATATCTATAGAGTGGATATAGTAGTGTTAATCTATATAGTGTGTATTTCTTTAGAGGATTGGTTACTATATAGGTGTATATCTATGAGTGGATATCTATTAGTGGTGTATATCATAGAGTGATATGAGCTAGATGATGTTGTAAATCTATAGAGTGGATATAGAGTGTATATTCTATATCGTGTGTAGATCTAAGAGTGATAGGATACTATAGTGTGTGTATACAAGGGTATAGAGTGTATATCTATAGAGTGTTGTATATCTAATGAGTGGATATAGTAATCAGATAGGTGTGGTAATCTATAGAGGGATATCATAAGTGTATGCTGATAGGTCTATCATGGCTATAGAGTGTATATCATATAGTGTGGTATATCTATAGAGTGGATTTTCATATGTATTATGATGATGAGGGTAATTATAAGTCTATAGTATGGATATAGAAGTGGTATATCTATATAGTGGTATGCTGAAGAGTGTATATCTAGTATAGTGTAATCTATAGTGTGATATCTATCTAGTTTGATATCTATCAGAGTGGATATATAGAGTGTATAATCTATATAGTGTGTATTCTCTAGAGTGGATTAGAGTTCTATCTATAATCTATATAAGTTTTATATCTATAGAGTGGTATATCTAATATCTGTGTATATCTATAGAGTGTATATCTATATAGTGTGTATATCTATAGAGTGGATATAGAGTGTATATCTATATAGTGTGTATATCTATAGAGTGGATATAGAGTGTATATCTATATAGTGTGTATATCTATAGAGTGGATATCTTTTATAGCCTCTATCCCCTCTCCCCAGCGCCAGTGGAGCACACTTTGAGCAAAGCCCCTTGATACTTTGACAGTGTTAGTTACCAGAAGGAGAAGAGGTCTCCTTCCTTCCTCTCCATGATGGGACATTTCACCGGTTGAAGTGAAGTTACCATCCCCCAAGTGAAGTGGTGCCAGATACATCCCCCAGGGTTCCCTCTGCGATAAGAACACATGGGACATGGTAGGCCAGTCCTGATCCCTTAATGCTCTTTGACTCCGTTGGGCTGGAATTCCCAGAATGCTTTGAGAGAGATGTTAAGATCTAAAAATGGTTCAATGTGATCTGTATCAAGGGAAAAGTCTCTGGAAGCAGCTGATGTGCCACACAGAGATCTTAGTGAATCCTATAGGGCAGGGGTTCCCAACTCCAGTCCTCAAGACCCCCCAACAGGTTAGGTTTCAAGGATATCCCTGCTTCAGCACAGGTGGCTCCATCAGTTGCCCAGTCAAAGACTGAGCCACCTGTGCCAAAGCTGGGATATCCTTAAAACCTTACCTTCTGCGGGGTCTTGAGGACTGGAGTTGAGAACCCCATGCTATAGGGGCATCTGATATGTGATAGAGGGAGAATCAATTAACCTTTACAGTACCATCAGACCTCCGGCATCGGCGGCCATGGGATCGCTTCAGCATCCGACTGCCGATCACATGACCCCCCCTCCCCCCCAGACTGACAGAAGCAGAGGGGGCTCCACTCACGTTTCCACCAAGTGTTCTTTCTCTCCTCGTTCTCAGGCCACCAATAAATGAAACTGTATTTTTAATTAACACGTATTTCTTCGTTCATTTTGCAGCTGTACGAGCTCGACGATGACCCCAAACGGAAGGAGTTCCTGGACGATCTGTTCAGCTTCATGCAGAAAAGAGGTGCGTTCCCAGCCCGTTGTCCCATTAAAACCTCAGATCTTCCTTCTTAGGCTGCGTTCATAGTAAGGGCGGCAGCGGGGCGACCGCGTGACGTCAGCCGTCGCCGTAGCGTTTCCTGCACTCTGGTGCAGGAGACAGGAGAGGGCGACGTGGCGGAGGCGGGGCAGTGAGCGGTTCGTTCTCATTGGCTGAACCGCTCACGTGTCGCTGACGTCACGCGGCGATCGCTGAAGTCAAAATCCTTTGACTTCTAGCGATCGCGACCGCGTGACGTCAGCCATCACGTCCACTATGGGCACCCCCGACGGACTGCATGTACTTGCTACGGCGCTGCGCATCGTCGCAGTCGCCAGTACTATAAACGCAGCCTTGGAACTTTTGATATCACTTTTTCTGTCCGTGCTGTAAACACAGCAAGCAGTTTGTACATACAAATGCACGTTGGTTTAGTTGATGTTGAAGTTAAGAGAAGCCGTAATGATGCTGTGATCAGAAAACAGTACAGTGCAGAGATTGACCAAGTGATTTCCATAAAGATGAGGTCTAGTGTGTGTATGAGCTACCATGAGCTAGCTCTCTGTACTCATGCAATATCATGGCATCCAGGTGTGTGTCTGTCCTACCATGAGCTAGCTCTCTGTACTCATGCAATATCCTGGCATCCAGGTGTGTGTCTGTCCTACCATGAACTAGCTCACTGTACTCATGCAATATCATGGCATCCAGGTGTGTGTCTGTCCTACCATGAACTAGCTCACTGTACTCATGCAATATCATGGCATCCAGGTGTGTGTCTGTCCTACCATGAACTTAGCTATCTATACTCCTGCCAGATCATGGCATCCAGGTTGTGCTGCACTGTTCGTTCTCCGCTACCATGAAACTAGCCTTCTGTACTCATGCATATCATGGCATCCAGGTGTGTGTCTGTCCTAACCATGAGCTAGCTCTCATACTCATGCAATATCATGGCATCCAGGTGGTGTGTGTCTGTCCTACCATGAACTAGCGTCTATACTCAGCATATATGGCATCCAGGTGTGTTGTCTGTCCTACCATGAACTAGCTTCTATACCATGCAATATCATGGCATCCAGGTGTTGTGTCTGTCTACCATAGCTACGCTTATACTCATGCAGATATCAGGCATCCAGGTGTGTGTCTGGCTACCATGAACTAGCTCTCTATACTCATGCAATATCATGGCATCCAGGTGTGTGTCGGTCTACCATGAACTAGCTCTCTATACTCATGCATATCATGGCATCCAGGTGTGTGTCTGTGCTACACATGAAAAGCTCTCTATACTCATGACATATCATGGCATCCAGGTGTGTGGTCTGGCTACCATGGCTAGCTCTCGTACTCATGCAATATCATGGCATCCAGGTGTGTGTGTCTGTGCTACCATGAACTAGCTCTCTGTACTCATGCAATATCATGGCATCCAGGTGTGTGTCGGTCTCCTACCATGAACTGCTCTCTATAACTCATGCAATATCATGGCATCCAGTGTGTGTCTGTCCTACCATGACTAGCTCTCTGTACTCATGCAATATCATGGCATCCAGGGTGTGTGTATGAGCTACCATGAGCTACTTACTGTACTCATGCAATATCATGCTCCAGGTGTGTGTCTGTCCTACCATGAACTAGCTCTCTGTACTCATGCATATCATGGCATCCAGGTGTGTTGTCGTCTACCATGAACTAGCTCTCTGTAACTCATGCAATATCATGGCATCCAGGTGTGTGTCTGCTACCATGATAGCTCTCTGTACTCATGCAATATCATGATGCATCCAGTGTGTGTCTGTGCTACCATGAACTAGCTCTCTATACTCATGCAATATCATGACATCCAGGTGTGTGTCTGTCCTACCATGAACTAGCTCTCTGTACTCATGCAATATCATGGCATCCAGGTGTGTGTCTGTCCTACCATGTACTAGCTCTCTATACTCATGCAATATCATGGCATCCAGGTGTGTGTCTGTCCTACCATGAACTAGCTCTCTATACTCATGCAATATCATGGCATCCAGGTGTGTCTGTCCTACCATGAACTAGCTCTCTGTACTCATGCAATATCATGGCATCCAGGGGGTGTATGAGCTACCACCTGCTAACTCCTGTACTCATGCAATATCATGACATCCAGGTTGTGTGTCGCTACTGAATAGCTCCTTTTACTCATGCAATATCATGGCATCCAGTGTGTGTCTGTCCTGTCTCTACCATGACCATCAGCTCTCTGTACTCATGCAATATCATGGCATCCAGTTGTGTGTCTGTCTACCATGAACTAGCTCTTGTACTCATGCAATAGCATGGCTCCAGGCGTGTGGTTAGCCTACCATGAACTAGCTCTCTATACTCAGCAATATCATGGCATCCAGGTGTGTGGTCTGTGCTACCATGAAGTAGCCTCTATACCATGATAATATCCACTGGCATTGCCAGGTGTCTGTCTACACATGAACTAGCTCTATACTCATGCATATCATGGCATCAGGTTGTGTTCTGTCTACCATGAGCTAGCTCTCTATACTCGGCATATCATGGCATCCAGGGGTGTGATGCTGCCTACCATGAATAGCTCTCTATACTCATGCAATATCATGGCATCCGGTGTGTGTCTGTGCTACCATGAACTAGCTCTCTGATACTCATGCCATATACATGGCATCCAAGTGTGTGCTGTCCTACCATGAACTAGTCTCTCTATACTCATGCCATATCATTGGCAATCCAGGTGTGTGTCTGTCCTACCATGAACTAGCTCTCTGTACTCATGCAATATCATGGCATCCAGGTGTGTGTATGAGCTACCATGAACTAGCTCTCTATCTACATGCAATAATCATGTAGTCAGGTGTGTGTGTCCTACCATGAAACTAGCTCTCTATACTCATGCAAATATCATGGCATCCAGGTGTGTGTACTGCCTACCATGAACTAGCTCTCTGTACTCATGCATATCCTGGCTCCAGGGGTCTCTGGGTGTGTGTCTGTCCTACCAGAGTAGCTCTCTATCTCATGCAATATCATGGCATCCAGGTGTGTGTCTGTCCTACCATGAACTAGCTATCTATACTCATGCCATATCATGCATTCCAGGTGTTGGTTTTCCACCATGACACTAGCTATCTATACTCATGCAATATCATGGCATACCAGTGTGTGTTGTTCCTACACATGTACTAGCTCTCTATACTCATGCAATATCATGCATACCAGGTGTGTGTCTGTCCTACCATGAACTAGCTCTCTATACTCATGCATATATCATGGCATCCAGGTGTGTGTCTGTCTACATGAACTAGCTTCTATACTCATGCAATATGGCATCCAGTGTGTGTCTGTCCCTACCATGGCTAGACTCTGATACTCATGCAATATCATGGCATTCCAGGTGTGTGTATGAGCTACCATGAACTAGCTCTCTGTAACTATGCAATATCATGGCATCCAGTGTGTGTCTGTCCTACCATGAACTAGCTCTCTATACTCATGCATACATGGCATCCAGGTGTGGTGATGCAGTACCATGAACTAGTCCTCTATACTCATGCAATATCATGGCATCCGGTGTGTGTCTGTGCTACCATGAGTAGCTCTCTGTACTCATGCAATATCATGGCATCCAGTGGTGTGGTCTGTGCTACATGAGACTAGTTCTGTACTCATGCAATCATGGCATCCAGGTGTGTGTCTGTCCTACCCATGAACTAGCTCTCTATCTCATGCAATATCATGGCATCCAGGTGTGTGTCTGTCCTACCATGAACTGAGCTCTCTGTACTACATGCAATATCATGGCATCAGGTGGTGTAGATCTACCATTAACTAGCTCTCTATACTCATGCATATCATGGCATCCAGGGGTTGTCTGTCCTACATGAACTAGCTCTCTTATCATGCAATATCATGGCATCCAGGTGTGGTGTTCCTAACCATGAACTAGCTCTCTATACTCATGCAATATCATGGCATCCAGGTTGTGTCTGTCACTACCATGAATAGCTCTCTTATCATCGCATATCATGGCATCCAGGTGGTGCTGTACCATGACTAGCTCTCTATACTCATGCAAATCATGGCATCAGGTGTGTGTCTGTCCTACCATGAACTAGCTCTTTATACTCATTGCAATATCATGCATCCAGGTGTGTGTTTGGCTCCATGACTAGCTCTCTATACTCATGCAATATCATGGCATCCAGGTGTGTGTCTGTCCTAACCATGAACTAGCTCTCTATACTCATGCAATATCCATGGCATCCAGGTTGGTGTGTGATGGCTACCATGACTAGCTCTCTATACTCATGCATATCATGGACTCCAGGTGGTGTCTGTGCTACCATGAGCTAGCTCTCTTACTCCTGGCAATATCATGGCATCCAGGTTGTGTCTGTGCTACCATGAACTAGCTCTCTTACTCATGCATATCATGGCATCCAGGTGTGTGTCTGTCCATACCATGAACTAGCTCTCTATACCATGCAATACATGATATCAGGTGTGTGTGTCTGTCCTACCATGAACTAGTCTCTATACTCATGCAATATCATGGCATCCAGGTGTGTGTATGAGCTACCATGAACTAGCTCTCTATACTCATGCAATATCATGGCATCCAGGTGTGTGTATGAGCTACCATGAACTAGCTCTCTATACTCATGCAATATCATGGCATCCAGGTGTGTGTCTGTGCTACCATGACTAGCTCTCTATACTCATGCAATATCATGGATCCAGTGTGTCGTCCTACACCATGAACTAGCCTCTTACTCATGCAATATCATGGCATCCAGGTGGTGTGTATCTGATGCTACCATGAACTAGCTCTCTATACTCATGCAATATAATGGCATCCAGGTGTGTGTATGAGCTACCATGAACTAGCTCTCTATACTCATGCATATCATGCATCCAGTGTGTCTGTGGCTACTACCATGAACTAGCTCTCTATACTCATGCATATCATGGCATCCAGGTGTGTGCTGTCCTACCATGAACTAGCTCTCTTAACTCATGCAATATCATGCATCCAGGTGTGTCGTTGCTCCAGAACTAGCTGTCTGTACTATGCAAATATATGGCATCCAGGTGTGTGTTGTTCTACAGACTAGCTCTCTATACTCAGCAATCATGGTCTAGGTGGGTGTCGGTGTTGTTACCATGAACTAGCTCTCTATACTCATGCAATATCATGGCATCCAGGTGGTGTATGCCTACCATGAACTAGCTCTCATACTCATGCAATATCATGGGCATCCAGGTGTGGTCGGTCTACCATGAATAGCTCCTATACTCATGCAATATCAGGCATCCAGTGTGTGTTGTGCTACCATGAACTAGCTCTCATACTCATGCAATATATGGCATCCAGGTGTGTGTCTGTCTACCATGAACTAGCTCTTCTATACATGCATATCATGCATCCAGGTGTTTGGTGTCTGTGCCTAACATGACTAGCTCTCTGTAACTCATGCAATATATGGCATCCAGATGTGTGTCTGTCCTACCATGAACTAGCTCTCTATACATGCAATATCATGGTCCGTGTGTGTCTGCTACCATGAACTAGCTCTCTCTATATGAATATCATGGCATCCAGTGTCTGTATGACTACCATGAACTAGCTCTCTATACTCATGCAATATCAGTGGCATCCAGGTGTGTGTCATGTGCTAACCATGAGCTAGCTCTCGTATACTCATGCAATTCAATGGCATCCAGGTGTGTGTATGTGCTACCATGAGCTAGCTCTCACTCATCAATATCATGGCATCCAGTGTGTTGTCTATGCTACCATGAACTAGCTCTCTATACTCATGCAATATCATGGCATCCAGGTGTGTGTCTGTCATTACCATGAACTCGCTCTCTATACTCATGCAATATCATGGATCAGGGGGTGTCTGTGCTTACCATGAACTAGCTCTATACTCATGCAATATCATGGCATCCAGGTGTGTGTCTGTGCTACCATGAACTAGCTCTCTATACTCATGCAATATCATGGCATCCAGGTGTGTGTCTGTCCTACCATGAACTAGCTCTCTATAACCTGCAATATCATGGCATCCAGGTGTGTGTCTGTCCTACCTGAGCTAGCTCTATACTCATGCAATCATGGCATCCAGGTGGTGGTATGACTACCATGAACTAGCTCTCTATACTCATGCAATATCTGGCATCCAGGTGTGTGTCTGTCTAACCATGACTAGCTCTATACTCATGCAATATCATGGCATCCAGGTGGTGTAGTCTGGCTACCATGAACTAGCTCTCTATACTCATGCATATATGCATCCAGGTGTGTGTGCTGTCCAAACCTGCGCTAGCTCTATACTCATGCAATATCATGGCATCCAGTGTTGTGTATGTGCTACCATGAACTAAGCTGCTATACTCATGCATATCATGGCATAGGTGTTGTGTCTGTCTACCATGAACTAGCTCTCTATACTCATGCAATATCATGGACATCAGGTGTGTGTCTGTGCACCATGACAACTAGCTCTATACTCATCAATATCATGGCATCCAGGTGTGTGTCTGTGCTACCATGAACTAGCTCTCTATACTCATGCAATATCATGGCATCCAGGTGTGTGTCTGTCACAGATGACTAGCTCTCTATACTCATGCAATATCATGGCATCAGGTTTGTGTTGTGCTACCATGAACTAGCTCTCTATACTCATGCAATATCATGGCATCCAGGTGTGTGTCTGTCCTACCATGAGCTAGCTCTCTATACTCATGCAATATCATGGCATCCAGGTGTGTGTATGTGCTACCATGAACTAGCTCTCTATACTCAGGCAATATCATGGCATCCCAGGTGTGTGTCTGTACTACCATGAACTAGCTCTCTATACTCATGCAATATCATGGCATCCAGGTGTGTGTATGAGCTACCATGAACTAGCTCTCTATACTCATGCAATATCATGGCCATCCAGGTGTGTGTCTGTCCTACCATGAACTAGCTCTCTATATCAGGCAATATCATGATCCAGGTGTGTTCTGTCTACCATGAAATAGCTCTCTATACTCAGCAATTATGGCACCAGGTGTGTGATGTCCACCATGAACTAGTCTCTATACTCATGCAATACATGGCATCCAGGTGTGTGTTGGCTACCATGACTAGCTTCTATACTATGCAATATCATGGCATCAGGTGTGTGTAGAGCTACCATGAACTAGCTCTCTATACTCATGCAATATCATGGCATCCAGTGTGTGTTGGTCCTACCATGAACTTGCTCCTATACTCATGCAATATCATGGCATCCAGGGTGTGTATGTCCTGACCATGAACTAGCCTCTATAACTAATGCAATATCATGATACAGGTGTGTCTGTCCTACCATGACACTAGCTCTCTATACTCATGCAATATCATGGCATCCAGGTGTGTGTCTGTGCTACCATGAGCTAGCTCTTATACTCATGCATATCATGGCATCCAGGTGTGTGTCTGTCCTACCATGAACTAGCTCTCTGAACTCATGCAATATCATGGCATCCAGGTGTCGTGTCTGTGCTACCAGGAACTAGCTCTTATACTCATGCATATACATGGCATGCAAGGTATGTGTCTGTCCTTACCATGAACTTAGCTCTCTATACTCATGCAATATCATGGATCCAGGTTGTGTGTCTGTGCTACACCATGAGCTAGCTCTCTATACTCAGCAATTCAGGCATCCAGTGTTGTGTTGTCCTCCATGAACTAGCTCTCTATACTCATGCATATATGGCATCGGTGTGTGTCGTGCTACCATGAGCTAGCTCTCTATACTCATGCAATATCATGGCATCCGGTGTGTGTCTGAGCTACCATGAACTAGCTCTCTATACTCATGCAATATCATGGCATCCGTGGTGTGTGTATGCTACCATGACTAGCTCTCTATAATCATGCAATTCATGGCACAGGTGTGTGTTTGTAGTACCATGACTAGCTCTCTATACTCATGCATATCATGGCATCCAGGTGGTGCTGTGACTACCATGAACTAGCTCTCTATACTCATGCAATATCATGGCATCCAGGTGTGTTTCTGTCTAACCATGAACTAGTCTCTATACTCATGCAATATCATGGCATCAGTGTGTGTCTGTGCTACCATGAACTAGCTTCTAATACTCATGCAATATCATGGCATCCAGGTGTGTGTATGAGCTACCATGAACTAGCTCTTATTCAGCAATATCATGGCATCCAGGTGTGTGTCTGTCCTACCATGAACTAGCTCTCTATACTCATGCAATATCATGGCATCCAGTGTTGTGTCTGTGCTACCATGAGCTAGCTCTCCTATACTCAGCAATATCACTGGCATCCAGGTGTGTGTACTGCCTACCATGACTAGCTCTCTATACTCATGCAATATTCATGGCATCCAGGTGTGTGTCTGTCCTACCATGGAACTAGCTCCTATACTCAGCAATATCATGGCATCCAGGTTGTGTATCTGTGCTACCATGAACTAGCTGCTCTATACTCATGCAAATCATGGACATCCAGTGTTGGGTCTGTCACCATGGCTAGTCTCTATACTCATGCAATTCATGGCATCCAGTGTTGTGTATGTGCTACCATGAACTAGCCTCTATACTCATGCATATCATGGATCCAGGTGTGTGTCGTGTCTACCATGAACTAGCTCTCTATACTCATGCAATATCATGGCATCCAGGGGTGTGTCTGTGACTACCATGAACTAGCTCCCTATACTCATGCAATATCATGGCATCCAGGTGTGTGTCTGTGCGCTACCATGAAACTAGCGCTTATACTCATGCAAATCATGACATCCAGGTGTGTGTCTGTCCACCATGCTAGCTCTCTATACTCATGCAATATCATGCATCAGGTGTGTTTCCTACATGACTAGCTCTATACTCAGGCAGATCATGGCATCCAGGTGTGTGTCTGTCTACCATGAACTAGCTCTCTATACTCTGCAATATCATGGCATCCAGGGTGGTGTCTGTGCTACCATGAACTAGTCCTATACTCATCAATATCATGGCATCAGGTGGGTGTGTATAGCTACCATGAAGCTAGCTCCTATACTCATGCAATATCATGCTCCAGGAAAGTGTGTGTCTTGTACCATGAAACGGTCTCTATACTATGCAATATCATGGCATCCAGGTGTGGTGTCTGTCCACCTGAACTAGCTCTCTATACTCGGCAAATCATGGCTATCCAGTGGTGTGTCTGTCTACCATGAACTAGCTCTCTATACTCAGCAGCAATATCATGGCATCCAGTGTGTGTCTGTGCTACCATGAACTCTCTCTATAATCATGCAATATCATGGCACCAGGTGTGTTGTCTGTTGCCTACCATTGAAGCTAGCTATCTCTACTCATCGCAATATCATGGCATCCAGGTGTGTGTTGAGCTACCATGAGCTCCTCTCATACTCATGCAATATCATGGCATCCAGGTGTGTCTGTATGACTACCGAACTAGCTCCTATACTCATCACTATCATGATCCGGTGTGTGTCTGTCTACCAGAATTGAACAGAGCTCTATATCATTCAATATCATGGTCATACAGGTGTGTGTCTGTCCTACCATGAACTAGCTCTCTATACTCATGCAATATCATGCATCCAGGTTGTTGTTGTGTCTGTGCTGACCCATGAGCTAGCTCTCTATATCATGACATATATCATGGCATCCAGGTGTGGTTAGTCTACCATGAGCTAGCTCTCAAACCTCATGCAAATCATGGGCATCCAGGTGTGATGTTGTAGCTACCATGAGCTAGCTCTCTATACTCATGGAATATATGGCATCCAGTGTGTGTCTGTTCTCTACCATGAGCTAGCTCTCTAAACTCATGCAAATCATGGCACCAGGGTGTGATGTGCTACCATGAACTAGCTCTCATATACCAGGCAATATCATGGCATCCGGTGTGTGTATGGCTACCATGAAATAGCTCTCTATACTCATGCAATCAATGTTCCAATGGACAGGTGTGGGTCTGTCGCTAACATGAAATAGCTCAGCATACTCATGCAATAATCATGGCATCCTAGGTGTGTATGAGCTACCATGAACTAGCTCACTGTACTCATGCAATATCATGGCATCCAGGTGTGTGTCTGTGCTACCATGAACTAGCTCTCTATACTCATGCAATATCATGGTATGCAGGTGTGTGTCTGTCCTACCATGAACTAGCTCTCTATACTCATGCAATATCATGGCATCCAGGTGTGTCTCTGTGCTACCAGGAACTAGCTCTCTATACTCATACTGTACATATTACCGTGCTCCTCCCCTTAGAAGTGTGCTGCTGGTAAAAGGATCGGCCTCACATATATGGAAAACAAGAGAACAGATCCTTCACTCCTACCAATTTGGGCTAAAATATACTAGTGACGTTTACATTTCGAACCCAAATCTGTAACAAGGAGACATTTGGTTGCATCTTTTGATCAAAATATGATTCAAGCCGCCAACCTCGTCGCGGTAACCTCCGTTTAGCGGGCACCTACACTGAATATATGTCATTTCTTATTGTCCTATGGACTAAACTTTGTGATGTATGTGAAAGTGCCCTGAAGGGGTTAAATAAATAAAGCACATGCTTATTTGTGATTTAGTGCAGTTAAAAGCTGCCCAAAGTGAATAACAAAGTCTCCTTATTGTAAAGGTGATCTGTGGGCGTTCAAATACCCTAGTGAGAAATATTAATATTTACACATCTCTCCGTCAGCGTTATACACTCACCTGCTCTTCAGTGGAGGGTGACGTGACACTGACAATGAGCTGTATTATTCCCTAATGCTAATTGGGGAATTGGTAGGGGCTCTGTCCTGCAGGGAGGCGCCACACACCTCCATGGAACTGCTCTGTAAATCAGACAGCAGGTGATCCGAAACCTTCTCTATCCCCGTGCAATGGCACCCAGAAGGTGCGCGGCTTGCGTTTCTCCTGGATCGTCAATAAGGTTTGTGTGGTTCACATTCAATAAGACTGCCAGCTCTGTGATCTCTCGGGTGAAGTTAAGCAGAGGTCCACGATGCCCGGCAACGTGTCCAATAGTGGGGCATTCTCTGGTGCAATGAGCCAGAGCAGGAGATGCTCAGGCTGGGGGTGAGATAAGGGCCAGGCCTCCACCCTTCCTGCCATTCTGTGGGTTGTGGTTGGATATATTAGAGTCGGGGGGACATACTTGCTTGATGATGGGACCCTCAGAGTCTCTTATCCAAGTCTCGTACAGCATGGCAGGAAAAGCTTGTTAGACTGGTTTTTGTTTTTATTCGCCTCTTCGGTGTTGGACTTTCCTGCAGAGCAATTTGTTACAGGCCCTGCTGGCATATAACGGGCTGAAGATACAATACCTTTTGAACTTCCATTTATACCAGGGGTGGGCAACCCCAGTTCTCAAGGGCCACCAACAGGTCAGGCGTTCAGGATGTCCCTGTTTCAGCACAGGCGGCTCAATCAAAGACTTCACCACCTGTGCTGAAGCAGGGATATCCTGAACACCTGACCTGTTGGTGGCCCTTGACGACCGCGGTTGCCCATTCCTGGATGGAGGGCACGTCTAACCTTTGAACTTCTCGACAGTTGGCGAAAACCGCTTCAACTCCCAGCCGACTGAGATGGGGCAAATAGCCAATAGGATGAGGTGCCGCGCTTATCCCTGTCTGATGATGTGACCGCCCTCACCTGGGAGGGAGAAACCAGTCAACCGTGGGGGTGATAAAAGCAGAGGATTCTGGGAGAGGACATAGTAACAATATAGGTTCACTGATACAGTGGCAATCAAGTAACATTTGTGGGAATCATTAGATTTTTAAGAAGTTATTTTTAATTGTGAGTAGGACACACAAGTCTTTGGCCATTCCCACCTTTAAACATTTAAAGCAGCGAAACGTGTGAAATCTTTTTTTTTTTTTTTAATAAACGGTTCTGCGGTATTCGATAATACTTACTGCATTCTGGTTTTTTTTAAATTAAACTCTTAATTACATTTTTAATAAGATTTAAAGCATATTTTGATTTCTCTATCAAGTTTTAACCCACCTCCCAAACAGTGCAAGATCTTTGCAACACTTTGTGATCATTTGTTGCCAATGTTCCCAGCAGTTTGAGCTGCAAACTGTAACAATAGCTAATGTTGCCTTAGATGTGGAATCCCAATGAGGGCTGATGGGGCACAGCAAGGTATGAAAAAATAGAGCTCAGCACAACAGATGAAATACAAACAATTTAATGGATGGGTGACAAAGGATCAGAAAAAGTGTGGCAAGAGATTCACTCTGCTAATGTTCCGTAGTAATATAAGGATATATTGTAGCTGCTGAGTTGCACTGACTGAAGGATTGATTGAAACTGAAAGGCGGCCATTATGTTAGGCACACAATCAGGATTGTGACAGATTTATAATATGTTCTAAACCGAATATACGCTCATAGGAAATCGCACTGTGGTATGCAATACCCAAATGATTTAAATATGTATTTTGTTGAAAACGGGGCACGGATCGGGTTAAAACAGAGAAATGAACCTTCGACTGCTGGATATAACATATATAGGGGAAGTAAGAGGAGGACACATACTGTATATGGGGAAAAGGAACAAACCAGTCCAGTGACTCCCGTGCAAGGCAAATGTATTAACCCCACGGGCTCACTGCGGTTAGAAATCTTACCCCGGGTTTCCGGCATGCCCGGCGTGGAGCTGCTGCGGCTTGCAATGTCTCACCGACTAACGCCTCCAAACAATGCGGGCTGTGTGATCAGAGGTTGTGAAAGAAGGCTCCGCAACCCCCCGTGTGCGTCACTCCAATCGCGGGATATCAAGAACACGTTGTGAGATCAGAAGGACTGCGGCCCCTTGTGTGAACAAAGGTCAGAGCTCGCCAGCAACGAAAAAATAATAAAAAGTTTATTAACTGCATATTAAAAAAATAAGACAAAAGTACACAAACAGGACCAAAAAATCTCCTTGAGAAAGCGCCAGAGGGGGCGTGAAACGCGTGTCCTTGAGAAAGCGCCAGAGAGGGCGTGAAACGCGTGTCCTTGAGAAAGCGCCAGAGTGGGCGTGAAACGCGTGTCCTTGAGAAAGCGCCAGAGTGGGCGTGAAACGCGTGTCCTTGAGAAAGCGCCAGAGTGGGCGTGAAACGCGTGGTAGATTTTTGTTGTCCTGTCTGCGTATTTTTGTCTTATTCGTTAATATGTATTTAATAAACTTTTTTTTATTTTTCCATTGCTGGCGAGCTGTGGCCTTTTTTTCACAGGGGGCCCCAGTCCTACCCACCCTAAAACGTCTTCTTTTTGTGACAGATTTATAACGTGAGCGACCAGCGATTGCCAGCTTGGCTGAGAATGTAGAATTATACACCGTCTGCCAATATGAAGAACACAACTGTTGTATTCTGCTGCTTTCATTGTAAAGCATTGATCGCTGGTCAACCTTCACTTTTAACCCCATTCCCTGCCCGTGTATAATATTCCCCCGGCCTGTCCTGCATGGGTAATCCTGAAAGCCCGTTCACGGGAGGGTTACCGCAACCAAAGAGCAAACGCGCGTCTTCCCATGGGTTTCACGGGCCCCGTGTTTGCTTTTCACATACACTTTGCTGGCTGGTGGGACAGCTCCCCGCGCCCGACCTGCGCGTCCATCATCGGGTCGGAGGTGGGGGACGGGGGTGGGGGCCCTACCTGGGACTTCTTCCTGGGCTGTTTGCTCGAGCTCCCGGGGACCAGGATATGGGGTCAGATATATGGCCTTGAGTGTTTTATATAGTGTGCTCCTTGTAAACAGGAGCAGAGCTTGGGCTTTGTAGGGAAAGTGTGCATACGGCTTCATGCACCTGCTGGGCTATTCCAGGGGTAATGGTCCCTGTCTGTCTATCTGTCATCAGCGCCCGGCATATATACACAGACATTGCTGTCAGTATTCATACGTCTGCTTATCCATCAGGCGCTCTGGTTTTGCCTATTATATTTACTGTATTCTCATTTACATGTCTGTACACAAACACATGTATAATGGGTATTTGTATGTGTGTATTTCTTTATTTGTGTATTTATTCACAGATTTGTGTGTGTATGTGTGTGTCTGTGTGTACAGTATGTGTGGGTATATATCTATCTGTGTGTGTGTGTGTATATATATATATATATATATATATTATATTAGAATATATTATATAGTCTAGATATATATATCCTATTTTTAACTGTTATATCTCATTATCTTCTAAGATATATCGCTAGTCTATCTTTATATATATATTATAGATTCTCTCTACATATTACACATATCTCTAAACAAACAGAAAAAAGAAAACAGCGCCTCTGTTTATGGTATTATCAGTAGTGTTATAGGACTAGCTAAATATATATAAATCTAAACTATATAAACTATTAATAGTGATAAATAGTAACACCAATCTATATTAAAACTGTAAACCATAAAAGATGCGTATATCATAGCTTGCATTATACACTACAGGCACGTGTGATTGGTTATACCCACGCTATTACAATACTCTTGCAATGTATAAATACAGCACAGGTGATTTGGTTATTACCCTCGCTATGGACTTAAGTTGCTGTAACATGCACACGGGTGTTGGTTATACCCTCACTTTATACAAGCTTGCAGTATAAAACAGCACAGTGTGATTGGTATATCCCTCCGATAATATGATAGCTTGCATGTATACTAAAAGCGCACGTGTGATTGGGTTAGTACCCACGCTATATACATAGCTCTGGCATTCTAAACAGCACACAGTTATGTGATTGGTTATACCTCCTATATACATAGCTTGCATGTATACATCCAGCACACTCAGTGATTGTTATACCATGGCTATATAACAAATAGCTTGCATTAATCATAGCGCACGTGGATTGGTTATACCTCAGCTATAGTAATACTCCTGCATGTATACATACAGCACACGTGTGATGTGTTATACCTGGCTATATACATAGCTTGACCATTGTAGATCATACAACAACACACTTGTGCTATGGTTATACCCCTTGGGAGTAGTGTCACATTTGCATTCATAGTCTATCGACAAGACCCGCTTAAAACCATTAAGACCAACCTAACATGAATGATACCCCTCAAGGTGAAACTGTATGTGAGTGGGTTCAAGGTTGCATCTCAATCCCCATAGCCCTCTGTTAAAAGAGTGTTTAAAAACACATGCTTGGCTTGTGAGATTGCTTGTTAATACAGAGCTTGAGGACAAAAAGTGGCACCTGAGTGCCTTTGCATGTGCATTTCCACGAATCCCTTGCTGCCGTGGAAGCACTTATGCTGGCAGATACTGGAGAAGACAGGGTTGCGACGCTAGCAGACATGCAAATTAATTACATAATATTTACATTGCGTTATGCTTTCTGTGGGAAGGGTCACTTTTTTTACCCACCATAACCCTAAAATAGTGGTATATATATATATATATTGGGCTTCCCTTGAGAAAGTTGCCGAGTTGCCGAAAGCGTCAGGGGAGACACGTCATACGCATGCCAGTGGGCAGGAGGGACACGTCTCACGAGCACGGAACGGACGATCCGTCGATTGTCTGCAGAGGCTTGTACCCATGGAGCCATTTCCAGGGACTCTAGGACATCTTAACAAGTACACCTTCCTGGATTACTTTTGGGATGACATCTGATATTGCAGAACCGGGATTGCCACCACCAACTCGCTGCAGACACTAACGGATGGCGGTGATTATATCACACATCTTGATTTGTATTGTACTTTGTAAGTTGCATTTTTATCATCCTCTCCCCTTTCCCCTCATATAATTTACAATATATTACGCGTAGGGAGATGCGCTTTCCTCCTGTAATTTTAGATTTCCCTGTGGACGGGTTTGGTCCCTATTGAGAGCGAGCCGAGACCCTTCTACTACAACAGAACCCCCCAATACTCTACATACTGGACTATATCTTATTGAGGAATGGTTATCACAAAACTCTTTCTTTTGTTCCATTTATATTGTATCTAACTTTATGCAATTTATCTTTG
>WSYH01000088.1:221178-313893 GCA_036426205.1 Ascaphus truei | reverse complement strand
TTGGTAAAGATATATATATATATATATATATATATATATATATATATATATATATATCTCACCATAGAGAGAGTCACTCACCAGTATTTGTAGTTATTTGTTTTGTACCCGCAGGAACCGATACATCGACCATAATAAATGACAAATATTGGTGACTAAATGGAAAAACTACAATCTGCCCTCTTCCAAAGTTACCCGACAAAGGAACCGAGGAGCAAAGTGCCGGTATCCCGAGTGTAGCACCCCTCCGATTGTGCACGAGTGTGTAACGTTACAGGGCACTCGCTCACATGGCGAGGCCAGACATTGGGCCACGTGGGAACAACCCCCTTGTTTCTCGGTATCGGCGGAGGACTCGTGGGGCTGTTCTTGGTCAGGCACACGTATAAAAGGGAGAGAGAGACACAGACAGCTGGTGCAGTGTGCAGAGAGCATGTTCCGAGGACTTTACGTAGCGCAGCGCTCGTCTCCCCGAGGGGCGCAAAGCTTCACAATTACAGCACGGAAAAGGAAGAACCATGTAAGGTTATAAAAGAGACCAGACACAAGGAAAGGGGCGCCGGGGCGGCCAACTCCAGTTCGTGAGGGCTGCCAACAGGTCGGATTATAAGGATATCCCAGCTTCAGCACAGGCGGCTCAATCAGAAGCTCAGTCAAAGACTGAGCTTCTGATTGACCCACCTGTGCTGAAGCAGAGACTAATTAAACCACCTGTGCTGCAGCAGGGACTGATTGCGCCACTCTGTGCTGAAGCAGGGACTGATTGCGCCACATGTGCTGAAGCAGGGACTGATTGAGCCACCTGTGCTGAAGCAGGGACTAATTGAGCCACCTATGCTGAAGCAGGGACTAATTGAGCCACCTATGCTGAAGCAGGGACTGATTGAGCCACCTGTGCTGAAGCAGGGACTGATTGAGCCACCTGTGCTGAAACAGAGACTGATTGAGCCACCTGTGCTGAAGCAGGGACTGATTGAGCTGCCTGTGCGGAAGCAGGGACTAATTGTGCCACCTATGCTGAAGCAGGGACTGATTGAGCCGCCTGTGCGGAAGCAGGGATATCCACCTGACCTGCTGGTAGCCCTTGAGGACTGGAGCTGCCCGCCCCTGTAATACAGGGTGGGACGGTACGGTAGTTATTAACCGCCATAGCGTTTGTGGTTCAGCCATTAAATGCCTGGGAAGGAATAGCCTGAGCCGGTTTTTATAGGTTATTATGATATTAGCAAATATTACATTCTTGGAATCAGATGATTAGATTATTATTAGCCAATAAAAATCCCATTTTTTTGAGCACATTCACACGTCTCAGACTGGTCTGCAACCTGCGCCTCCCCATTATCTCTTAGCATACAGCGCTTCCACTGCAGCCAGGGGTTCTGGGTAATGACATGCAAATGAGCACACACAATGTCCATTTCATCACGGACCCCTGGAATATTTTTCCTGGCACATTACACGGCTTAAAAATATACATATTATTTCGTAAGCAAACAGCGGTCTCACTCACAAAGTGGGATAAAAATCACAGCTCCTCTATGGAGTGTGAAGGAAGCAGAGGTGTGTATACACTATATACACTATATACACTATATACACAATATACACTAATACACAATATACACTACACTATATACACTATATACACTAAACTATATACACTATATACACTATATACACTACACTATATACACTATCACTTTACTCTCATACACAATCGTTTCACAAATTCTACACTAGATATATTTTCATTTTCTTCCTATTTGTTGCTTTATCGAGCGACTTTGGAAGAGCGCAGCTTTTTACCGGTTTCCAGCGTCAAAGGCATATATATATATATATATACACACAGCAGCACCTCAACATTTATTTAAGGTGGAATATAGAAAAAGAAAGCTCACACCATTCTGCTTTTTTGATTCCTTATCTATCGCTATAAAATAATACACTTTATCAGCATTTTAAGATACTCTATTAAAAAAATTATTTTTGTAGATTTTTGTTTTAACTTTTATTCTGAAAAACAGGTTTTGAGAAACCAAACACCCCCCCCCCCCCCCCCCCCCCCCACAAAAAACAAATATTTTGATGGAAATTTGTCATTTGGATAAAAAAAAAACCCCAGTCAAATCCCATAAAGCAGTTGCTTGAATGAAGTGGGGTTGTGGGTTAGTTCTGCGTCCTCCCGTAATTAGCAGCCTCCCCCCCCCCCCCCCCCCGCTGAGAGGAAATAGAGGCGGAAATGCAGCTGGCCGAGATTCCGCGACTCTCCGTCTTTCTGGGGAATTGCTGGAAGACGGCAGCTACTTTTATTTAAACATGTATGTTCCGTGCGCGCGTGAGAGACACATCTGCAAAAAACCTTTAACCCGGGGGGACAGATCCATTTTCTGAGTAAGAAATATTATATATTAATATATATATATATATATAATATTATATATATATATATATACAGCAGGGCCCCGCTTCTCGGCGCCCCGCTTTTCGGCGATCCGCCGATACGGCGGCACCGAGAAGGGGGCAGCCATCGTGGGATCCTCAGTCGCGCATGCGCAGAACGGGTGGTTGCGCCCGGCGCGCATGCGCAGACCGTAGTTTGCGCGCGCAGAACGGCAAAAATGCCGATTTGCGCATGCAAAATAACTGAAAATCGCCGGATCCCCTTTCCGGCGATTTTCACCATACGGCGGGGCCCCTGGAACGGAGCCCGCCGTATACCTGGGGCCCTCCTGTATATATATATATATATTTATCAAATCAGAAACAGGACACACACAAAAAAAGAATATGAAATAAAAGGTAAAGGGAGGGTCCAAAAAGATTTTTTTAAAAATGACAACAGGACAGGCACTCCTATTTCTCAAAAAAAAAAGTGAGTTAATAAGTTTCACTTTTTTAGTATAATGTTGCCTGTCCTGTTCTCTTTTTTTTTTTTTTTTAATATATAATAAGAAATTCTGGAGATACCCCCCCCACCCCCAACTAAGCAGGAAATTAAACAAAACAGTGTGCGCGCATGCGTGCGTTCTTATATGTGTTTAATGTATAGTGACGTCCGTACGTGACTGTTGCATGCAAAAGCCGTACGTGTGAATAAGAGAGAAGTGCTCACTGCGACTTCATGTGCTACACATATTAAGTGTTAGAAATGCCACGACGTGTTTCTTTTCTGTGTTGATTTGTGAGGGAGTTGTCAGCCAATATTTGTGTTACTTTTTGACTCTTATTAAAGCAGCTAAACTACATTCCCCCTTTAGTTTGTTTTTCCTCTTATTTGTACACGTAAAGCACGTGACAATGTATAATTCTACATTCTTACCTACACTGGCAATCGTTGGGCGCTCCTGTTATAAATCTGTCAAAGCCCTGGTTGTGTGCCTAACATAACATTTCAGTTTTAATCAATCCTTCAGTCAGTGTAACTCAGCAGCTACAATGTATCCATATATTACTAAGGCAACATTATCTATTGTTACAGTTTGCAGCTCAAACTGCTGGGGACATTGGCAACACATTTTCACAAACCGGAAAGTGTTGCAAGCATCTTGCACTGTTGGGGAAGTGGGTTAAAACCTGCTGTAGAAATCACAGGATGCTTTAAAACTAATTAAAAATGGCGTCGAGTTGAATTAAAAAAAACGGTCACTATTATTTAATACAACAGAACTGATTATTTTTTGTTTTTTTAATGTAAGATTTCACATGATTTGCTGCATTAAAGAATACTCCTGCGGGTTGCTAGACACTCCTGTGTATCTTTCACGGAGGCGGGTTGGTGATGTTGGCACGCGTTGCCGTATTAAGGCCCTGGACAAAGTATAAATAGGGCTGCCCGGTGTCAGTGGTGAACCGGACTGTCCTGTGTTTTTTGTCCAGTATATAATGATACATTCACATGTATGTGTATACCGGTATTACCTCTCTAGGCGTGTATGTGTATACCGGTATTACCTCTCTGGGCGTGTATGTGTATACCGGTATTACCTCTCTGGGCATGTATGTGTATAGCGGTATTACCTCTCTGGGAGTGTATGTGTATACCGGTATTACCTCTCTGGGAGTGTATGTGTATACCGGTATTACCTCTGTGGACATAGTGACCTCACCGGCTTAGGGGGTGGGGGAGGGGGGGGAGGGGAAGAGGACGGCGGGATTTCCCTGAGCAGGGAGAGAGCAGGGCTGTTGCATCCTGATTGGCTGCATTACTCAGCAGCAGCCAATCAGGAGGAGGTGTCAGGAGCCTGGGGGTGGGGCCAAGGAGAGGAGGAAACAGCATGGAGCGGAGCGTGGAGAGAGAGGGGTGTGTCTGTGTCTCTCGAGCGCGTCGCACCTTTCACATTGTGTCCAGTATCTTTGGAGAAGCCGCCTGAGAACCCGAAGTATAAATGAGTGGGCCCCCCTTGCTTACAGGAAAATACCATACAATTGAATGAACTAGACCAGGGGTGCGCAGATTTTTTGCCGTGCGCCCCGCGGCGTGCTCTCCCCCAGTGCTCGCGCCTCTCTAGAGCATCAAATGACGCCACGTCACTCCGCGGCGTCATTTGAAACTGCGTTGCCATGGTGACGCAGCGTCTGAGTCAGAGTAAGAGAGAGTTACAGAGGCCTGGCACGGTCATCCGGCATTTAATTGAAATGCTTTGGAGAAGAGCACGGGGGGTAGGAGGGGGGCTCTGTAACCGCCGTGCCCCCCCCCCCCAAAAAAATCTTGCACCCAATAGTTTGCGTACCCCTGAAATAGATGATATATCGGTCACTATTTAGACTTCACCCACTGTAATTGGCGCGCTTCTGGGCGGTGGCACAGCAGGGCTGAGAGGAAACGCGCATTGTGATTGGTTAGACGGCTTTCATGTCTCGTGTTTTCGCTTTTTCAGCTGTTACTTTAGGACGATGTAAAGATGGGAGATATCGAGACGCCCACCCCTGACCCCATCGCGCTCTGTCACCCGCGGGCGGTGGGCCCCGGGCAACTACCCCTTTTGCTCATTGGATAAAACGGTCATGCTGGTGTATATCGGACCTCACACCTCCTCCATCCATCTCTGCCAGGGGCGCTTAATCCAGTCCTCAAGCTCCCCCCCAACAGGTCAGGTTTTCAGGAAATCCTTGCTTAAGCACAGGTGGCTCAATCAGAGGCTCAGTCCTCATCTGTGCTGAAGCTGGGACTGATTGAGCCACCTGTGCTTAAGCAAGGATTTCCTGAAAACCTGACTGACCTGTTGGGGGGGAGCTTGAGGACTGGATTAAGCGCCCCTGGCAGAGATGGATGGAGGAGGTGTGAGGTCCGATATACACCAGCATGACCGTTTATCCAATGAGCAAAAGGGGTAGTTGCCGCTGGCGGCCCACCGCCCGGGGTGACAGAGCGCGATGGGGTCAGGGTGTGGGCGTCTCGATATCTCCCATCTTTACATCGTCCTAAAGTAACAACAGCTGAAAAAAGCGAAAACACGAGACATGAAAGCCGTTAACCAATCACAATGCGCGTTTCCTCTCAGCCCTGCTGTGCCACCGCCCAGAAGCGCGCCATATACAGTGGGTGAAGTCTAAATTCATAGTGAACGATATACATCTATCAGGGGTACGCAAACATTGGGTGCAAAGATTTTTTTTGGGGGGGGGGGAACGACGGCGGTTACAGAGCCCCCCTCCTACCCCGTGCTCTTCTCCAAAGCATTTCAATTAAATGCCGATGACCGTGCCAGTGCCAGTCCTCTGTAACTCTCTCTTACTCTGACTCAGACGCTCTGTCACCATGGCAACGCAGTTTCAAATGACGGCCGGAGTGACGTGGCGTCATTTGATGCTCTAGAGAGGCGCGAGCAATGGGGGAGAGCACGCCGCGGGGCGCACGGCAAAAAATCTTGCGCACCCCTGGTCTAGTTCATTCAATTGTATGGTATTTCCTGTAAGCAAGGGGGGCCCACTCATTTATACTTACTCGGGTTCTCAGGGGCGGCTTCTCCAAAGATACTGGACACAATGTGAAAGGGTGCGACGCGCTCGAGAGACACAGACACACCCCTCTCTCTCCACGCTCGCTCCCATCTGTTCTCCTCCTCTCCTTGGCCCCACCCCCAGCTCCTGACAAACCTCCTCCTGATTGGCTGTGCGGATAATGCATCCAATCAAGTCAGGTTTTCAGGAAATCCTTGCTTAAGCACAGGTGGCTCAATCAGAGGCTCAGTCCTCATCTGTGCTGAAGCTGGGACTGATTGAGCCACCTGTGCTTAAGCAAGGATTTCCTGAAAACCTGACCTGTTGGGGGGAGCTTAAGGACTGGAGTTGAGCACCCCCCTGCTACATGCTCCCCCTCCCCATCCCCCTTGCTGCCCCGTCTCCCCCAAGGCGACCTGTTGACGTTCTCTGATGTATTTGCTTAGCAAACCGAGATGCAAAGGAATCTGCGTCACTCCACGCACCGCTTTTCGTGATTTGTAAGAGGACCCCCCTACACCTGGGCAAATGTATTTAGACACGCGTCCGGCAGCACGTCTCCTTCCAGGGGGGGCCCTTTAACTCGTGGCTTCATGGAGCAGAGGATTGATCATTCCAGCCCCCCACTTTGCAGAGAGAAATGGACACGCGGGACTATGCGCGGGACTACAGCGGACCGCGCGGGGGACTACAGCGGACCGCGCGGGGGACTACAGCGGACCGCGCGCGGGACTACACCGGACCGCGCGCGGGACAGAACAGACACGTAGTCACTTTTTATATGCATTAACCCATCAAATCTGCCTGCTAACTCAAAATGGCGGCCAACAGGAGGGTCCTCCCCCACACTGCGGCTTTTACTCATCATGTCTGGTTAGAGGCAGCAATAGGGGTTTTATTAATATTATTATTATTATTAGAGCCTGTAGAACAAATTGTGCCTGTGCCAGTAAGAAATTGCCTATACAAATCAAAGTAATTATCATTGTTTAAAAAGTGTTGCGGAATAAGCGTTCCTCGTTCATTCAAACCTCATGGAGATGTCTGCGACCTGGCCACGTGGCTTACCTTCCTGGGGGACAGTGGGCAGATGGGGGGCTGAGACCATGTGTCATAGTGTGAAGCCCCCTTCTCCTTGCACACACACAGAACGTACCTGCAGCTAACGAGAACCCGGAGTACCTATGGTATCCACGTACGTTACCTACAAGATTCTACTGCTCTCTTTCAAGGCTCTACAGTACTCTGCCCCATCATACATCTCCGCTCTAATCTCTCGCTGTACCCCTGCTCTTCCCTTATGCTCTCTTGAAGGCCGTCTCCTCTCTGCTCCATTTGTCTCCACAGCACTCCCAACATGTCAAGCTTTTCTCTCTACCTGTGGAATTCCTTCTCCCCCCCCCCTGCACCGTCCCCCCCCCACCCTCCCCTCACTCCCCTACCTACCTCCCCCGTACCCCCCTCCCCCCCATATTTGCCAAATCTCACTTCCCCCACCCGGCTTCAAGTCACGCCTAAAATCTCACCTCCACGGGCCAGCACTTGGTTAATTTAGGCCTGATGCATTTACTTGTCCCCACAAGTATGTTCGGTACTGTACTGGCTCCTATTATATTCTGTACCATTATTCCATTTAGATGGTAAGCTCTGTGGGCAAGAACTCCCTCATTCCTTTTGTTCAACTTTCTGTTTATAGGAGCAATTCCCCCTAACCCCTGGGGTTTGTTAGGGGTCGGGGGCCAGAGGGTCCCGGAGGAGCAGGGGGCCGCACTATTCTCAGCTCTGGGGACCCTTACCGGTGAAGTTACCGGCGTTACATCCTGGTGTGTAACGGGGATTTAAATGGCCGTGTAATAGGAAGCCACAATGGGTGAGGAAATAGGGGCACGTGGAGTAGGAAGAGCCTCTTTAATGCGCTTGTGTCATGATCCCCCTGTACTGTCTGTATCATATCTCTGTACAGAGCTGCGTACACTGGCTGCGCTATATAAAAGGTGTGCGCTCCCCTACGCGTTCTTCCAATATTCTCTGAGGATCGCCGGGGCGAACCTTCTCGGGCAGAGCTGCATATTCCCCAACGGGCCAGTGTTATTTTATTTATTATTATTTTTTCTTTTTGATATTGTGTTATATTGTTTTATTGTCGGCCCCATTAATATATTGTTTTATTGTGGGCCCCATTAATATATTGTGTTATTGTGTGCCCCATTAATATATTGTGTTATTGTGTGCCCCATTAATATATTGTGTTATTGTGGGCCCCATTAATATATTGTGTTATTGTGGGCCCCATTAATATATTGTGTTATTGTGTGCCCCATTAATATATTGTGTTATTGTGTGCCCCATTAATATATTGTGTTATTGTGGGCCCCATTAATATATCATGACGTACATAGTAAATGTGTTCTTTTTGATTGTGTGTTGCTCCTGTGAGTGTGTGTGTGTGTGTGTGTGTGTGTGTGTGTGTGTGTGTGTGTGTGTGTGTGTGTGTGTGTGTATACGATACTCACGTTATTACCGTGGGAAGCGCCTGTTTATAAGCACTTCCTGTGCCCCAAACATGCCGCTGCCTTTTTCTCACAGCGTGGCTGGGCTTATTGGGTTGGGGGGGGGGGGGGGGGGTTCTCCCAGTTTGAATGGACTGGACCTGTCTCTTGTATAATGATTTCCTGCCTCTTTACAATGGAGACCTCCCCACATCCCACCACCCCCCCATCCCCACACATACCACCCCTCCTCCCCCCCCCCCTTCTCTGCTCACCCCCTCCCCCCCACATCACACCCCGCCACCCACAGACCACCACCCCCGCCTCTGCCCACAGCCCACTTCCTCTCAGTCCAACAGTAAGAGCCCCCCGGAGCACCCCCCCCCCACAGCCACACACCCCCCGCCAACAGCTCCCACTAAGCCACCCCCCCAGACTACCACAGCCCAACCACCCCGCCTTCTTGATCAGCCCCAGCCCAAAAAAAATAACAATACACAACAAAAAAAATCAACAAATCATAAAACAACTAAAAATTCATCCTCCACACACAAATCACCACTCCACAACATCGTCTCTCCCTACACCAACATCTATCCCACATCCTACCCACACTTCACACTACACATCCCACACCAGCTCCCCCACATCCACACACCGCCCTCCCCCAACATCCCACACCCCTCCCCCACCATCCCTCCCCCCAACATCCACAGTATCACCCCCACTCCTCCCCAACCCCCGCCCACAATCCCACTCCTACCCCACCCCCTCCCCCCAGCCTCCCCCCTAAAACGGTTTGTTGTTATTAGTGTTTATGCCTTCACTAAGCAATGTGTCCAGCAGTGAGGGTGTTATCCGCCCCGCGGGGAGAGAAGGGAGTGAGAACGTGCAGGTTTCTACCTGAAAGGTCAGGGGTGTAACTCCCGCCGTAAGGAGGTTTATATCCCAATAAAAAAGGGTTTAAAGAAGCAACTCTCCGCATTTATATATGTGAGGGGTGTCCAACTCCAGTCCTCAAGGGCCACCAACAGGTCAGGGTTTCAGGATATCCCAGCTTCTGCGCAGGTGGCTCACTCACTCTCCGCATTTATATATGTGAGGGGTGTCCAACTCCAGTCCTCAAGGGCCACCAACAGGTCAGGGTTTCAGGATATCCCAGCTTCAGCGCAGGTGGCTCACTCACTCTCTGCTTCAGCACAGGTGTCTCAATCAGTCCCAGCTTCAGCACAGGTGGCTCAATCAGTGCCTCAGTCTTTGAGTGAGCCACTGATTGAGCCCCCTGTGCTGAAGCAGGGATATCCTGAAAACCTGGCCTGTTTGAGGCCTGGACTTGGCCCCCCCTGGCGACACATGCTGGAAAAGTTGGCAGCGCCTTTAACCCTTTCACCCTTGGGATAGAAGGAGCGAGCCGCCTGCCGGCGGTTATCCGTAGGAAATCAGTGCGCCTTTCTGTAACCAGCTGCCGGTGAATAATTAGGGAGATACAGCAGTCGATAAAAAGCTTTACCCTGCGACCTTCCCTCGCTCGCCCTCTGTCCCTCGCGTCCCCGTCTCGCGCACGGCAGAGAGCCTTATACGCGGCCCAGTCATTACAGGCCCCGGAGTCCGGATTAATGAACACGCCGCGCGATTACTGAATCAGCTCGGGGCAGAGGTTAATGTGCTGCTAATTACCAGCAACATGCAGGCCAGAGGCGGGAGGTACTGCGCGGGAAGGGGGCTGTGTACAGTCTGCAGCGTGTGTTACACAATCAGCAGCGTGTGTTACACAATCAGCAGCGTGAGTTACACAATCAGCAGCGTGTGATACACAATCAGCAGCGTGTGATACACAATCAGCAGCGTGTGTTACACAATCAGCAGCGTGTGTTACACAATCAGCAGCGTGTGTTACACAATCAGCAGCGTGAGTTACAATCAGCGCGTGTGATACATCAATCCAGTCAGCGTGTGTTAACACAATCCGACGTGTGACACAATTTGCACCGCGCGGGTACACAATCAGCAGGTGTGATACACATCAGCAGCGTGATGTTACACAATCAGCAGCGTGTTGGTACAAAATCAGCAAGCGTGGTTAACAAAATACAGCAGCGTGTGTTACAAAATCAGCAGCGTGTTTTTGTGTTACACAATCAGCAGTGTGTAACATCAGCATCGTGTGTTACACAATCAGCAGTGTGTGCGAGAGGCGTCAATCAGCAGTAGTTGTACACAATCAGCAGTGTGTGTACAAATCAGCAGATGGTGTGAGAGTAACAATCAGCAGCGTGTGCGAGGCACTTACCAACAGCGTGGTGAGAGGAGCACCACAGTTACACAATCAGGCAGTTTTTGTTTTGTGCGTTAGGCACAGTTACACAAATCAGAGTGTGCGGACACAGTTACAACACAGTGTTTGCGGCACAGTTACACAATCAGCAGTGTGTGCGAGGTACAGTTACACAATCAGCAGTGTGTGTGAGGCACAGTTACACAATCAGCAGTGTGTGCGGCACAGTTACACAATCAGCAGTGTGTGCGAGGCACAGTTACACAATCAGCAGAGTGTTCAAGGCACAGTTACACAATCAGCTGTGTGAGCGAGGCACAGTTACTCAATCAGCAGAGTGTGCGAGGCACAGTTACACAAACAGCAGTGTGCGAGGACACAGTACACAATCAGCAGTGTGTGCAGAGGCACAAGTACACAATCAGCAGGTGTGCGAGACAGTTACACAATCAGCAGAGTGTGCGAGGCCCACTAGTTACCAATCAGTCGAGCACAGTACAATCAGCAGTATGGCGGGGCACAGTGACTCAATTCAGCAGAGTTTGCGAGGCAAAGTTACACAATCAGCAGAGTGGCGAGGCACAAGTTACACAATCCAGCAAGATGTGCGGGGACAAGTTACCAATCAGAGAGTGTGCGAGGCAAAGTTACACAATCAGCGAAGCAGATGTGTGGAGGCAAAGTTACTACAATCAGCAGAGTGTGCGAGGCACAGTACACAATCAGCAGGTGCGAGGCACAGTTACACAATCAGCAGATGTGGCGAGGGCAAAAAGTTACACAATTCAGCAGAGTGTGCGAGGCACAGTTACACATCAGCAGAGTGTTGCGAGGCACAGTTAACAATCAGCAGATGTTGTTGCGAGGCACAGTTACACAATCACAGAGTAGTGTGCGAGGCACAGTTACACAATAACAGCAGTGGTGCGAGGCACAGGTACTCAATCAGCAGTGTGGTGCGAGGCCAAGTTACTCAATCAGCAGAGTGTGCGAGCACATTGTACACAATCAGCAGAGTGTGCGAGGCACAGTACACAATCAAGCAGTGTGCGTAGGCCACAGTTAAACCAATCAGCAGATGTGTGCGAGGCACAGGTTACACCATCAGCAGAGTGTGCGAGGCACAATAACAATCAGCAGAGTGTGCGAGGCACAGTTACACAATCAGCAGAGTGTGCGAGGCACAGTACACAATCAGCAGAGCTGGTGCGAGGCACAGTTACCACAATCAGCAGAGTGTGCGAGGCACAATTACACAATCAGCAGAGTGTGCGAGGCACAGTTTACCACAATCAGCAGAGTGTGCGAGCACAGTACACAATCAGCAGTGTGGCGAGGCCACAGTTACACTGCAGCCTCGATTTGTCCAGCTTCATTATGTAATACGGAAGCTGAATGAAACTAGAATTTTCCCCACAAATATCGTTTAAACAATGTTCACCATTAGGGTGGGGGGTTAGGAAAAGCTGCCACGTTTCTGGGGTATGGTAGTGGCAGGTTATAAAACGTAATTACTCCTGGATCAATACTTACCCGCGATACCGCCCGCCCTCACACAGCTTGGGATATTAGGGGCTATGCAGAGAGCAGCGATTTTTAAAGTTGGAGAGGGGAATAAAAAGTAGGTTTAATGGAGAGTTTTATTCTCCATATGCAGAAATGGGCGAAAATCCGGCTATTTTTACATTACTGCATGTGGAGAATTGTAAATGAGGGACGCATGCGCGCAGCTGAAAGGGGACAAAAAAAAAATCGCGCATTTTTTTTTTTTCCCTATAGCGGCGAGCTTCCTGCTTTTGCCAACTTTAGTTGCGGGAGAAAATTGAAGAAAATCGAGCGCCCAAAAACAGCCGCTAGAGGTGCGGACGGCGCCTTTCTGATTCGGATACTTTCAGACTGGCGAGATGTAGTTTCTCGCCAGCCCGCGCGAGCGAGATTTTTCAAATAGAGAAAGAATAAAAAAAAAATGGCGCGTTTTTTCCTACTCGCCATTTTCAGCTGTTTTTTGCGTCCGATTTTCTCCTGGTAAATGGCGAGATGTAAATAGCGTTCCTCTCTGCATGATGGGCCCTAAGATATCAATACATCGTGAGTGTGGGCAATAATCTATAATTGACCAAAAAGAGAAAGACTCACGAGTCTGCCTTCTCCGACGTGAACGCGCGCTAGGGAAACGCTCCACCACGCCTTTAATGCATTATATACAGGAAGGTATCAGCCCTAGGACATATGGGGCGGGCGTTTCGCCGCGACTCAGCCGCCACCGGAAGCTGTCGCCAACAGCCGAAAATTCTATGCAATCTTATTCTTCATCTCTGTTACCTTGGCGGGTCATGCGCATGACCTGTAAAAACACCACTACTGTACTTCTAAAAAAACCCATCTAATATACAATATTAATAGCTAGCATCAATAGGTAATCAGTACCATCTGAGACCTACAGGAATCCCTATCTCTAGGGTACACGCATTGTGGGACGCAGAGATATACGCACACTTTGTGGGAGGGGATATTCCCTATAATAAAACAAGAATATGGTCAGGTGGATGTTTTTTAGAAGCGGTTGTGATATTGACAGGGGGATGTTATAGAAGCGGTGTGTTGGGTGTGTATGTAGGATTGTTTGGGATTTCATACCTGGCTTGGGGTGTTATGTAGAAGTAGTGTGATATTACAGGTGGATGTTTTTTATGAAAGCAGTGTGATATTACAGGTGGATGTTATTTAGAAGCGGTGTGTTATTACAGGGTGGAGTGTTATTAGAAGCGGATGTGTCGTGATATTACAGGTGGGTGTATGTTTAGAAGCATGTTGTGATTATATACAGGGGATGTTTTTTAGAAAGTAGTGTTGAATTATTACAGGTGGATGTTATTTAGAAAGCGGTGTGTTTGGTGTGTGTGTGATATTACAGGTGGATGTTATTTGAAGCGGTGTGATATTACAGGTGAATGTTATTTAGAAGAGGTTGTGTATTACAGGGGATGTTATTTAGAAGCGGTATGGTTATTACAGGTGGATGTTATTTAGAGGAGTGTGATATTACAGGTGGGTTGTTGTTTAGAAGCGGTTGATATTACAGGTGGGATGTTTTAGTTTAGAACGCGTGTTTGTGATATTACAGGTGGATGTTATTTAGAAGCAGTGTGATATTACAGGGTGGGTTGTTGTTTAGAAGCAGTGTGATATTACAGGGGAGAGTTGTAGTAGAAGCGGGTCTATGTGGTGGAGGTTATTTTAATGTGGGTGTGGTGTTGTGAATCGGTAATTTAAATTGGATTTATTACAGGTGGAGTGTTTTTTTAGAAGCAGTCTGTGATATTACAGGTGGATGTTTTTTAGAATTAGTGCGCTATTACAGGTGGATGTTTGTTTAGAAGGTGGATATTCGTGGATGTGGATGAGTTACCAGGGGGCGGACGTTCTTGTAGCAATTTGATCTGGACAGAAGGAGTGTGTTAGATATATCAGACTAGGTGGATGATTTGTTTTGTTGTTTATGAGAGCGTGAACCATGGGTGTTTGTGTGGGATAATGTACAGGTGAGTGGGTTTTTTTAGATATGGCTAAAGTGTGTTTTATAGGTATTACAAAGTGGTGGATGTTATTAGAAGCTTGGATGCGTGATGTTGCTGATTCTTACAGTGGGTGGAGTGGTTGTTTTGAGAATAGCGAGTTTCTTGTGTGATATTCAGGTGGATTCTGTTTGTTTAGAAAGTAGTGTGGATATTACCAGCGGGATGTTTGGTAGAATGAGGTGGTACCCATCAGCTAACCTTGCCTCTTGTTGTCGGGCTGCGGGCCTGTGAGTGGTATGACGATGACTTTGGACATCATTGGGTGACTTTTGTCTTGTTGGAGTGTGTTGATATGACAGGTGGAGGCCGTGTAATTAGAAGCGGTATGTTTTGATTGTTGGTGGTTGTTTTTGTATTTTTTTGTGATATTACAGGTGGATGTTATTGTTAGAAGCGGGAGTGGGATATTAAGTGGGTGTTATGGGTGAGAATTAGTACGCGAGTGTTGGAAATGACTGTGTTGGATGTAATTTAGAAGGCGGGTGTGATGTTTGGAAATGATGTGTGTGTTGGGTTGGGTGTGTGTATTTGTTGATATACCGTGGTGGAATGTTAGTTTAGAAGCGGTAGTTGTGTTTGTGTTTTGTTGTGATCTTACATGTGTGGTGGGTTGTTATTGTCGACTGTCGGTTTTGTGGTGTGATTGATTACAGTAGGTGGTATGTTTTTTAGCTGGATTTGTATGAGTCAGGTGGCATATTCAAGTGTGGGTGGGTATGTTTGTTAGTATGAAACCGTGTGTACACAAGCAGCCATTAGATGTGTTGCACACAACAGCAGTGTGTGTTGAGGAGACAATCAGCAGCGTGTGCGAGCGACCCACAGTTACACAATCAGCAGTTGTGCGAGGCACGTTACCAATAGCAGTGTGTGGAGGCACAGTTACACATCAACAAGTGTGCGGGCACAGTTCACAATCAGCAGTGTGTGCGGCACAGTTACACAATCAGCAGTGTGTGCGATGGTACAGTAGTTACCACAATCAGCAGGTTGATGTGAGGCACAGTTACACAATCAGCAGTAGTATCAGATTCGAGGCACAGTTACACAATCAGATCAAGTGTGTGCGAGGCACAGTTACAAA
Source organism: Ascaphus truei (assembly GCA_036426205.1). Taxonomy (NCBI): domain Eukaryota; kingdom Metazoa; phylum Chordata; class Amphibia; order Anura; family Ascaphidae; genus Ascaphus; species Ascaphus truei. The sequence continues at coordinate 298,524 of WSYH01000088.1, read as the reverse complement.
ATCAGCAGAGGTTCAAGGCCCCAGTTACAAAATCATGTTGTGAGCGAGGCACAGTTAACTCATCAGCAAGAGTGTGGCGAGGCACAGTTACACAAACAGCAGTGTGCGAGGCACAGTTACACAATCAGCAGTGTGTGCGAGGCACACAGGTACACAATCAGCAGTGTGTGGAGGCATCAGTACCCACACAGAGTGTGCGAGGCACCGTACACAATCAGTCAATGTGTGCGAGGCACAGTTACACAATCAACAGTATGGGCGGGGCACAGTACTCAATCAGCAGAGTTTGCGAGGCAAAGTTACACAATCAGCAGAGTGTGCGAGGCACAGTTACACAATCAGCAATATGTGCGGGGACACAGTTACTCAATCAGCAGTAGCGATGGCAAAGTTACGAATCAGCAGAGATGGTGAGGCAAAGTTATACAATCGCAGAGTGTGCGAGGCACAGTTACACAATCAGCAGTGTGCGAGGCACCAGTTACACAATCAGCAGAGTGAGCGAGCAAAGTTACACAAATCAGCAGAAGCTAGTGCGAGGCACAGTTACACATCAGAGAGTGTGCGAGGCACAGTTACACAATCAGCAGAGTGTGCGAGCACAGTTATCAACAATCAGCAAGAGTGTGCGAGGCACATTACACAAAACAGCAGGCTGTGTGCGAGGCACAGGTACTCAATCACGCAGTGTGTGCGAGGCACAGTTACTCAATCAGCAGAGTGTGCGAGGCACATTTACACAATCAGCAGAGTGTGCGAGGCACAGTTACACAATAAGCAGTGTGCGTAGGCACAGTAACCATCAGCAGATGGTGAGCGACACAGGTTACACCATCAGCAGAGTGTGCGAGGCACAATTACAATCAGCGAGTGTGCGAGGCACAGTACACAAATCAGCGAGTGTGTGCGAGGCACAGTACACAATCAGCAGGAGTGGGCGAGGCACAGTTACCAACATCAGCAGAGTGTGCGAGGCACAATTACACAATCAGCAGAGTGTGCGAGGCACAGTTTACCCAATCAGCCGAGTGTGCGAGAGCACAGTTACACAATCAGCAGTGTGCGCAGGCCACAGTTACACTGCAGCCTCGCCCGATTGTCCAGCTTCATTATGTAATACGGAGTGAAGAAACTAGAATTTTCCCACAAATATCGTTTAAACAATGTTTCACCATTAGGGTGGGGGGTTAGGAAAAGCTGCCACGTTTCTGGGGTGGGTACGTGGCAGGTATAAAACGTAATTACTCCGGATCAATACTTCCCGCAACCGCCCCGCCCTCACACAGCTTGGGATTAAGGGGCCTTGCAGAGAGCGCGTTTTTAACAGTTGAGAGAGAGGGAATAAAAAGAGGTTTAATGGAGAGTTTTATTCTCCATATGCAGAAATGGGCGAAAATCCGATTTTTACATTACTGCATGTGGAGAATTGTAACATGAGGAGATGCGCGCAGCTGAAAGGGAAAAAAAAATCGCGCATTTTTTTTTTTTCCCTATAGCGGCGAGCTCCTGCTCTTTGCCAACTTAGTTGCACCGAGAAAAATTGAGAAAATCGACCCAAACAACAGCCGCTAGATGGCGAGCGACGCGGGCCTTTTGCATTCGGATACTTTCAGACTGGCGAGATGTAGTTCTCGCCAGCCGCGCGCGACGATTTCAACTAGCCAAAAAAAAAAAAATGGCGCGTTTTCCTACCTCGCCATTTTAGCTGTTTTTTGCGCGTTTTCTCCGGGAAAATGGCGAGAGTTAAAAGAGCGTTTTGATGAGGCCCTAAGATATCAATACATCGTTCTGTGTGGGCAATCATGCTATAATTGACCCAAAAAGAGGAAAGACTCACGAGTCTGCCGGTCTCCTCACGAGTGAACGCGCGTAGGAACGCCTCCACCACCGCCTTTAATGAATATACAAGCAGAAGGTATCAGCCTAGGACCTATGGGGCGGGCGTTTCGCCGCGACCTCAGCCCGCCACCGGAAGCTGTCGCCCCAACAGCCGTAAAATTCATATGCATCTATTCTTCATCTCTGTTACCTTGGCGGGTTCATGCGACCTCGTTAAAAAACACACTACTTGTACTTTAAAAATACACCCATCAATACTACATATTATTAATAGCTAGCATCAATAGGTAATCAGTTACCATCTGAGACTACAGAATCCTACTCTAGTGGTACACGCATTGGTGTGTACGCAAGATATACGAACACTTTGTGGGAGGGATATTTCCCTATATATACAAAAAAATTGGTCAGGTGGATGTTTTTAGAAGCGGTGTGATATTACAGGGTAGGATGTATTTTAGAAGCGGTACTAGGTGTGGAATTGGTTACAGGTGGTGATTCAGACGCTTGATTAAGACTCTTGTATAGTGTGATCAATTACAGGTGGATGTTAGTTAGAAGCAGTGTGATATTACAGGTGGATGTTATTTAGAAAGGGTTGTGTTATTACAGGTGGATGTTAATTTAAAGCGGATGTTGGATGATTACAGGTGGGTGTTGTTTAGAAGCATGTGTGAATATTCAGGGGAGATTTTGAGTTTAATTAAGGTGGGTAATTAGAAACGTGTTGGGGTTTGTGATATTAGCAGGTGGATGTTACTTAGAAGCGGTGTGATATTACAGGTGGGATGTTATTTAGAAGCTGGGTGGATTACATTACAGGTGATGTTATTTAGAATGCGGTTTAGCAGTGGATTATTATCAAGCTTGTTCAGGGATGTTTATTTAAAAGGCGTGTGATATTAACAGGTGTGGGTGTTGTTAGAAGCAGTGTGAATTACAGGTGGCTGTTTTATTTTTAGAGCGGTGTTTTGTGATTTAACGGTGTCAGTTATTCGAAGCCGTGTGATATTACAGGTGGGTGTTGTGTTATGAATCAGTGTGATATTACAAGTGGGTGGATGTTAGAGGTGCTTTAGTCAGGGTACTGCTTAGGTATCTACGTAAGGTGATGGTGTGGGGATTTACAGTGAGTTTTATTTAGAAGCAGTGGGGGGGTGATGATACAGGTGGATGTTTTTGAGAGCAGTGCGTATTACAGGTGGATGTTTGTGTTAGAAGCGGTGTGTATTTACAGTGGTGTTAATTTAGAAGTAGTGTAATACACATGGAGTTTTGTTGTTAGCACCAGCGCGGGTGGTGAATTACAGGTGAATGTTTTGTTAGAAGTAGTTGGGGTATTCAGGTGTGATGTTATTTAGAAGCGGATGCGATATTACAGGTGATGTTTTTCGATCGCGGTGTGATACTTTTCAGGTGGATGTTTGTTAGAGAATGTGTGATATTACAAGGTGGAGCTTTTTTAGAAGGGTGTTGCTTTTGTGAGGTAGTTTAAGAGCGTGTGGTATTTAGACGCGGGTGTGATTGTTGCATATTACGTTGGATGTTATTAGAAGCATTGCTTAGTTGGATAATTACCGGTGTGAGAATGATTTATTTAGAAGGCGTGGATTTACACGGATGGTGTTTGTGAGCGTTGATAATTCGAAGGCGGGTTTTGGAGTGTGGTGATGTGTGGATGCTTTTTGTTATATGTGATATTACAGGTGGTGCTTATTTAGAAGCGGTTGTTATTATTGTTAGTTATTAGTAAGGGTGATTTTACAGGTGTGGATGTTATTTAGACGCGGGTGTTGTGATGTACAGCTCTTTTGTTTTTTTGATGTTTTGTAGAAGTAGTGTGATATTTCAGGTGGACTGTTTTTTAAGTAGTGTGATATTACACGGTGGATGGTTTTTTGAAGAAGCGTGTGATATTACAGTGGGTGGATTTTAGAAGCGGTGTGTGATATTACACGGTGGATGTATTTAGAAGCAGGTTTGTATTAAGTGGGTGTTTTTAGAGACGGTGTGATATTTCAGGTGGATGTTTTTAGAAGACGGTGATATAGCAGGTGGAGTGTTTTTAAGAAGCACGTGTGATATTTACAGGTGGTGTTTTTTAAACGGGTTAAGTGTCTTATAGCAGGTGAATTCGGGGTTTATAAGTGTTATACAGGTGGATGTTATTTAGAAGCAGTGTATATTACAGTGGGGTTGTTTAGAAGCATGGTATTAGTGTTAGTAATAGCGGTGTTCCGTGGATGTTATTTAGAGAAGGCGTGTGACTTACAGTTGAGTACTTAAAGCGGTGGGAATGTGGTTTATGTTATTTTAGAAGCAGTGTTGATATTACAGGTGGGTGTTTTTTTACTAGCCGGTCTTGTGATATTACAGGTGAGTGTTCATTTTTTTAGAAGCATGCTGTATTCAGTGTGGATGTAGTTTAATATAGTGATAGACCCGAGGGTTAGAACGTGATACATGGATGAATGTTTAGGTGTATTAACGTACGGTTGGAAGTTATCTTAGAAGCAGGTCGCTCATTACCGGGGGTGTTTTTAGATACGCTACAGGTGTTTTGAATTAGCGCTTACAGGTGGATGTTTGTTTGCGTGATCAAGGTGGATGGGTTTTGAATCTGTGACTACTCGGGCTATGTTCTTGTTTAGCAAGCGGTGTGTGATTTTTATATACAGGTGTGTATGTTATGTTCGAAGCGGTGTGACTATGTAATACAGGTGGGCTGTTATTTAGAAGCAGTTGATTATTACACGTGGGATGTTTTATTCTGAAGCGCAGCGACGCTTAAAGTGTGAAGTTCGTACAGTTGAGGATTGGGAGTTGATTCGTATGTAGGGGGGTGTTTTTAGAAAGCGGTGTGTGATATTTACAGGTGGCTTTATTTTGAAGTCGGTGTGATATTACAGGTTGGTTTATGTAGAAGCAGTGCGTATATTACAGGTGGTGATGTTTATTTATGAACATGTCTGCATATTACAGGTGGTTGGTTTGTTAGATTATATGAAAGCTCGTATTTACGGTGGCTGGTGTTTTAGAAGCGGTGTTGTTCTGTGATATTACGAGGTGGACTTTTTTTTAGAAACGCGGTGTGAATTAAACGGTGGATGTTTTTTAGAAGCGTGTGAATACGGGGGATTCTATGTTATTTGAACGTAGTGTATATTACAGGTGGTGTTATTTAGAAGCAGTGTGAATTACAGGTGGATGGTTTTATAGTTGTGAAAATAAATGTTTTAGCGTGTGATATTACAGGTGGATGTTATTTAGGAAGTGTGTACTTACAGCTGTCTAGAACGTTGTGATATTACAGTGGTGTTTATTTGTTAGAACGTGTGATACTGTGAGTTTGGAATGTGAGGATTACCGTGGGGTAATCGAGCATGTGAGAAAGGTGGAATGGGATAGCGACGGTGAGATACGTGACGTATTAGACAAGGTATATGGATTAAGGTGAGTTGTTAGAAGTGTTTGATTAGTAAGGGTGATTTGTATTCAATTTGCGTTTGGATATGTGATATTAAGGTGCACGCTTTTTAGAAGAGTGTGTATTAAGGTGGGGTGTTATTTAGAAGCGGGTGGTTTATGACAGGTGGATGTTATTTAGAAGGCATGTTGATGTTACAGGTGAGTTGTTTTATGAAGGGTGGTTGTGTTATTACAGGGGACTGTTTTTAGTTTAGCGAGTATTGATATTACCAGGTGAGTTATTTAGATAGAGTCGTGATCTTAAGGTGGTGTTAGCTTTTAGAAGCGGTGTGTATTACAGGTGATGTTATTTAGAAGTAGTTGATATTCGGTGATGTTGTTTTAAAGCAGTGGTGATATTACGTGGGTGTTTTTTTAGAAGCTGTTGTATTACACGGTGGATGTTATTTTAGAAGCGTGTGTTTGATATTACAGGGTTGAGTTATTTAAAGCTCGGTGTTATATTACAGTGTATGTTATTTAGAAGCGTTGTGGATTATTACAGGGGTGTATAAGTAGTTGATATTACAGAATGTGTTAGGTGTGATATTACAGTGGATTTATTTAGAAGCGGGTGTATGACAACAGGTGATGTTATTTAAATAGAGTGTATATTACAGGGTGGTTTATTGTAGAAGGCAGTGTATATTACAGGTGGGTGTTATTTAAACGATAGTCAGGTTGTGTGATTAGAGCGTGTATTACAGGTGGATGTTTATTAGAAGTATTGTGATATTACAGGTGGGTCGATTTATTTAGAAGCGTGTTGCTGAATACAGCGTGGGATGTTATTTAGAAGCAGGGTGTGTAGTTACAGTGGGTGTGTTTGATAAGGGTGTATTACCGATATGTGAACGTGTGTTATTACAGTGGAGTGTTTTTTAGCAGTAGGTGTCAGTACAGGTGGATGTCTATTTCAGAAGTCGGTGTGATATTACAGGTGGATTTATTTAGAAGCGGTGTTATATACAGGTGGATGTTTATTTAGAAGTGTGTGATATACCCAGGTGGAAGTTTTTAGAAGCAGGTGTGATATTACAGGTGGGTGTTTATAAGTGTGTAGTAGTGAGTTATTTATAGTTGATTACAGGTGGAATGTTTTGAAGCGGTGTGTGATAGTACAGGTGAAGGTGTTAGTTTAGAAGCGAGTTGTTGGATAGTACGGATGTGGAGTGTTAATTTAGAAGGGTCTGGGTGATATTCCAGGTGATGTATTTTTCAGAAGTGTTTTTTGTGATATTACATGTGATGTTTATTTAGAAGCGCGGTGTGATATTATACAGTGGATGTTTTAGAACTGTCGTTTGTGATATACAGGTGAGTTATTTAGAAGCGAGTGTGATATTACAGTGGTTGTGTTATTTAGAAGAGTGTGATATTACAGGGGTGTTATTTAGAAGTCGTGTGTGAATTAAGGTGGATGTATTTAGAAGAGGGTGTGTATTACAGGTGGCAGTTATTTAGAAGTAGTGTGATATTACAGGTGAGAATGTTGGTTTATTTTAGAAGCAGTGTGCTATTTACAGGTGGGGTGTTTTATTTAGAAGGTTGATATTTACGGGAGGGTGTTAGTTAGAAGCGTGATGATATACAGCAGTGGATGTTATTTAGAAGCGGTGTGATATTACAGGTGGGTGTTATTAAGAAGCGGTGTTGTTGAGATTACAGGTGGGTGTTATTTAGAGAAGCGGTGGTGATATACGGTGGAGTTATTTAGAAGCATTTGTTGTGATATACAGGTGGATGTTATTAGAAGCTGTGTGATTTACAGGTGGGTTGTTATTTAAGGTGTTGTGTGGGATATTAACAGGTGGGTTTTACCCGAAGCGGGGTTTCTGTGATATTACAGGTGGATGTTATTTAGAAGCGTGGTGACATATTACAGGTGGATGTTATAGAAGCAGGGTGTGATATAACAGAGTGGGTGTTGTTAGAAGCAGTGGTGATATTAAACAGGTGGATGTACAGATTTAGAAGTGTGTGATATTACAGGTGGTGGTTATTTAGAAGCCGTGGTATTACAGGGGGATGTTAATTAGAAGCGATTAGTGTGAGTTATTACAGGTGGAATGTTATTTAGAAGAAGCGAGTGTTGATATTACAGTGGGTGTTCTTTAGAAGCGTGTGAATATTACAGGTGGCGTTTATTTAGCAGTGGTCATGTGATATTACAGGTGGATGTTATTTAGAAGCGGTCTTTTATTTCGTGTGTTTTGTAATAATGTGTGATATTACAGGTGGTGTTATTTAGAAGCGTGTGATATTACAGGTGATGTTATTTAGAAGATGGTGTTGTGTTATTAAGGTGGATGTTATTTAGAAGCGGTGTGATAGGAAAGTTGGTGGGTGTGTTTTTAGAAGCTAGTGTGATATTACAGGTGGATGTTTTTTTTAGAAGCGGTGTGATATTAAGGTGGAGTTATTTAGAAGCAGGTGATATTACAGGTGGGTTGTTGTTTTAGAAAGCAGTTTGTGATATTACAGGGGATGTTTTTTAGAAGCGTGTGATGGGTTGTGTGTAGCCGGTGTGATATTAAGGTGGATTGTATTAGAAGCGTGTGCCTGTGATTATTACAGGTGGATGTTATTTAGAAGAGTGTGATATTACAGTGTGGTGTGATGTGTATTAGAAGCGGGGTTGTGCGTATATTACAGGTGGATTTATTTAGAAAGCGTGTGATATTACAGGTGGGGTTATTTAGATAGTTTGTGTGATATTACAGGTGAATGTTATTTAGAAGCGGTGTGATATTACAGAGTGGAGTTATTTAGAAGAAGCTGTGTGATGTGTGATTGAGTGATGATTTAAAGGTGGAATGTTATTTAGAACAGTGTGATTTCAGTGGTATGTATGTAGAACGGCAATTTGGATATTACAGGTGTGGGTGTTTTATTAGAGGGCATTTTGTTGTGATATTGACAGGTGGAGGTTTATAGAAGCGGCTTTTGTGATATACGTGGATGTTATTATGAAGCAGTGTGATATACAGGTGGATGTTATTTTTTAGAAGCAGTGTGATATTACAGGTGGATGTATTTAGAAGCGGGCTTGTATGTTGGTGTGATATATAGGTCGATGTATTGTTAGTTAAGCGGTGTGATATATACAGTGATTGGGGTGTTAGTTTAGAATCGGTGTGATATTACAGGTGGATGTTTTTTAGAAAGAGTGTGATATTCAGGTGGATGTTGTTTGAATTTAGAAGTAGTTTGATATTACAGGTGGATGTTTTTTAGAAGCGTGTGTGATATTACAGGTGGATTGTTATAGTGTAGTTAAGCGTGGTGTGTTAGGTGTGATATTACAGGTGGATGTTTATTTAGAAGCGGTGTGTGTGTGATATTACAGGTGGGTGTTTTTTTTAGAAGAGTGTATATTCAGGTGGATGTTTTTAGAAGTAGTGATGGATTACAGGTGGATGTGATTTTTTTAGAAGCAGTGTTGATATTAAAGGTGGTGTGTTTTAGAAGCGTTGTGATATTACAGGTTGGATGTTATTTAGAAGCAGTGTGATATTCAGGTGGGTTTGGTTGTTTAGAGTCGTTTTATATGTGACTGCTGTGATATTTACAAGGTGGATGTTTATTTAGAAGCGAGGTATAGGTGTGGATTATTACAGTGTGAGGGAGTTATTAGTAGAAAGCCAGTTGTGTTGTGATATTAACGGTGGGTTGTTTTATTAGAAGCGGTTGTGATATTACGGTGGTGTTTATTAGAAGAGTTGTTGTGATATACAGGTGGATGTTTGCAGGTTATTTTAGTAGCGGTGGATATTACAGGTGGATGATTTTTTTAGAAGCATAGTGTATATTACAGGTGGGTTGTTTTTTAGAAAGCGAGTGTGATATTACAGGGGGATGTATTTAGCACGCAGTGTTGTGATATATGAAAGGTGGATGTTTAGAGAGTGAAAAGGTGGATGTTATATTGAAAGTGGTGAGTGGATTTACATTATAGAGCGTGGTTACGGGATGTGATTATTGAAATGTGATAGTTACAGGGGAAGTTATTTGAAAGCGATGTGATTGATATTGACAGGCGGGTGTTATTTTAGAAGCGGTTGGATATTACAGGGTGGATGTTTTTAGAACGAAGTTGTGATATTCAGGTGGATGTTTGTTTAGAAGTAGTGTGAATATTACAAGGTGGGTGTTATTTAGAAGCAGGGTGTTATGTGTGGATTGTGAGTTACAGGTGGATGTTATTTAGGAAGCGGGTTTGTGGATATGTGACAGTGTGTTGGTGTTATTTAAAGCGTGCGTTATTACAGGGGGGTGTTTTTTATTGAAGCTAGGGGGAGTATTAAGGTGGATGTTTGTGGAAAGTAGTGCGATATTACAGGTGGTGTTTGTTTGAAGGCGGTTTTTGTGATTGTGTATTACAGGTGGATGTATTTTAGAAGCATGCCGTGTGATATTAAAGGTGGTTTTTTAAAGCGTTAGTTGTGACATTGAATTATATTACAGGTGGATGTTTTTATAGAATTGTGGTGTATATACAGGTGGGTGTTTTTGAAGCGTGTGATTATTACAGGGTGGATGTTTTTGTAGAAGTAGGTGATATTACAGGTGGAGTGATGGTATGTAGAAAGTAGTGTGATGATTCAGCGTGGTGTTATTTAGAAGCGGGTGTGAGATTACAGGTGGGTTTATTTAGAAGCAGGCTGTGATATTACGGTGGTGTATTTATTAGAACAGCAGTTGATATTACATGGTGGGTGTTATTTAGAAGCGTGTGATATTACAGGTGGAGATATGATTTAGAAGCACTGTGAATTTACAGGTGGATGTTTAGAAGCGGTGCATGGTTTTTGATGGTGTTTGTCCTTGTCATGTGTGAACATTACAGGTGTGCAATGTTTTAGAAGCGTGTTGATATTACAGGGGGATGTTATTTTAGAGCCAGCTGTGATATTACAGGTGGCGGTGTTATTTAGAAGCGGGTGTGATATTACAGGTGGATGTTATTTAGAAGCATGCTTGACGAGTGATATTACAGGGTGGATACGAGTTTTAGAAGTCGCAAGTGGATATTCAGTGGATGTTATTTAGGAAGCTGTGTGATATTACAGGTGGAAGGGTGTTATTGATAACGGGTTTTAGTACGGTTGGGTTTAGTGACCATGGGTTGTGATATTATGACAGGTGGAATGTTATTTAGAAGCCGGTGTGATATTACAGGTGGATGTTATTTAGAAGCGGGTGATATTACAGGTGGGTTGTATTTAGAAGCAGGTGTGATATTACAGGTGGACTGTTATTTAGAAGCAGGTTGTGTTGAGATTACAGGTGGATGTTATTTAGAAGTCAGTAGTGATATTACAGGTGGATGTGTATTTAGAAGCGTGTGATTGTGATAGTAGAGGTGGGTGTTGATTTAAAGCAGTGTGATATATCAGGTGGTGTTTTTAGAATAGTGTGTGAATTACAGGTGGGTGTTTTATTTAGAAGCGGTGTGATATTACAGGTGGATGTTATTTAGAAGCAGGTGATATACAGGTGGGTGGGGTTTATTTTAGAGAGTATGTGTATCTTACAGGTGGAGGTTTTTTAGAAGTAGTGTGATATTACAGGTGGATGTTATTTAGAAGTAGTGTGATATTACAGTGGTGTTTTTTTAGAAGTAGTGGTGATTACAGGTGGATGTTATTTGAAGCGGTGTGTGCGGTGTTGATATTACAGGTGGAGTTTTTTAGAAGTAGTGTGATATTACAGGTGGATGTATTTAGAAGCGGTATTGTGTGATATTACAGGTGGATGTTATTTTGAAAGACTAGTGTGTATTAAGGTGGATGTTTAGTTGAGGGCGTGTGATATTAAGGTGGTGTGATTTAGAAAGCGGGTGGGTGTGGTATTTAAAGTGTGATGTGATATTACAGGTGGTGTTATTTAGAAGTAGGGTGATATTACAGGTGGATGATAATTAGTACGCAGTTGTGATATACAAGGTGGATGTATTTAGAAGTAGTGTCAGTGGGATATACAGGTGGATGTTATTAGAAGCGGTGTGAATACCGGTGGGTGTTAGTTTAGAAGCAGTGTGTGATATTACAGGTGATGTTATTAGAAGTAGTGTGATATTACAGGTGGATGTTATTAGAAGCGGATGTGATGTGGGATATAAGCGGGATGTTATTTTAGAAGCGTGTTGATTTTACAGGTGGAGTGTTATTTAGAAGGAAGGGTGTGTGTGTTGTGTATTACGGTGGATGTTATTTAGAAGCAGGTGTGATATTACAGGTGGATGTTATTTAGAAGCAGTGTGATATTACAGGTGGATATTATTTAGAAGCAGGTGTGATATTACAGGTGGATGTTAGTTAGAATCGGTTTGATATTGTGTATTTACAGGTGGGGTTTATTTAGAAGCGGTGTGTGTTATTTACAGGTGGATTGTTTTTTTAGAAGTAGTGTGATATTTACAGGTGGATGTTTTTAGAAGTCGTGTGATATTAACAGGTGGTGTTTTTAGAAAGTAGTGTGATATTACAGTGGATGTTTTTTAGAAGCGGGTGATGATTATTACGGTGGGTGTTATTAGAAGCAGTGTGATATACAGGTGGATGTTATTTAGAAGCGGTGTGGATTGTGAGTATTACCGGTGGATATGTTATTTAGAAGCAGTGTGATATTTACAGGTGGATGTTATTTAGAAGCAGTGTGATATTCAGGTAGATGTTTTTTAGAAGCGGGTGTGATTGTCGATGATTGTGATCTATTACAGGTGGGTGTTTTATTTAGATTGTGTTATACAGGTGGAGTTTTTGAAGTAGTGTGTATTACAGGTGGATTGTATTTAGAAGTGGTGATATACGGTGGATGTATTAGAAGCGGTGTGATATTACAGGTGGATGTTTTTAGAAGCGGTGTGATATTACAGGTGGATGTTATTTAGAAGCAGATTGAGTGTGATTATACAGGTGGATGTTATTAGAAGCAGTGTGATATACAGGTGGGTTTTTTAGAAGGTCCGTGTGATTGATTGTTGAATATTACAGGTGGGATGTTTATTTAGAAGCAGGGTTGGTGTGATATGTACAGGGTGGTGGTATGTTAGAAGCAGCTGTGATAGTTACAGCGTGGGTGTTTTATTAGAAGCAGTGGAAGTGGGAGCAGGTGGGGATCGGTGTTATATTAAAGTGGGGTTTTTAGATCGGTGTGGTGTGAGATAAGTGGGGGTCTGTAAATACGGTGGTCGTGGAAGTAAGCGGGGGTTGATTTTTGAGAAGCGGTGTTGATATTACCGGTATCGGGTGTATTTAAAATGGCTTGTTGCTTGTGAATATTACTAGGTGGATGTTAGTTAGAAGCAGTGTGATATCTACAGGGGATGTTATTTAGAAGCGGTTGTGTGTGATGTTTTGATTGTGATAGTTACAGGTGGGTGTGGGTATTAGAAGCGGTGGGTGATATACAGGTGGAGTTTTAGAAGCGGTAGTAGTTGTTATTACAGGTGGGATGTTATTTGAAGCAGCGGGTGATATACAGGTGGTGTTTTTTAGTAGTAGCGGATGGATGTGTTTGTGATTGTACAGGTTGGGTCGTTTTTAGGAGCGTGTTGTGAGTTGTGATTGAAGGGGGAGGGGTGTTATTTAAAAGCTGGTGTTGTGGGGATTTGAATTACAGGTGATGTTATTTAGAAGGGGCCGGTGTTGATATAGAGGTGGGGTGTTATTTAGAAGCCGGTGTGATACTTACAGGGGGGTGTTATTTAGAAGCGGTGGATCCGTTGTGATTATCACAGGTGATGTTATTTTTTCTGAAGCGCGTGTTTGTGTGTGTTATTAACAGGTGGGTTATTTAGAAGCAGTTGTGATATTACAGTGGTGTTTGGGGTTGGTTTTTAGAAGTGACTAGTGGTGAGTTGTTTGATATAACAGGTGGGTGATTTTTAGAACTGTTGTCGTGAATTACAGGGTGGTGTTATTTACAAGCGGGGGTTGTGTGATATTACAGAGTGGATGTTATTTAGAAGGAGTGTGCTAATCGGTGGTGATATACAGGGGGGATGTTTTTATCGAAGCGGAGTGTGTTGATGGGTTGTGCGTGATATTAAAGGTGGATGTATTTAGAAGACAGGTGTGATATTACAGGTGGATGTATTTAGAAGCAGTGATGGATATTACAGGTGGATGTTAATTTAGAAGCGGGTTGTGATGATATACAGGTGGATGTATTTAGAAGCAGTGTGTTTAGGGGGATTTAGGGGGATATTACAGGTGGGTGTTATTGAAGAGGCGGGGATATGAGACAGGGGGGGTTGGTTTTTAGAACGGTATGATGTTGATGCTGTTTGTGCTGTATTTGTGATAATAACTCTGTGAATATTACAGGTGGGTGTTTTTTAGAAGCAGGTGTGATTATTACAGGTGGGTGGTATAAAACGGTGTGATATACAGGTTGGATGTTATTTAGAAGGCAGTTACTGTGATATAGTAAATGCGTGGAATGTTATTTAGGAGCGGTGTGATGTGATATACAGGGGGTGTTAGTTAGAAAGCGGTGTTGTGATATTACAGGTGGATGTTATGAGAAGCAAGTGTGATATTACAGGGTGTGGTGTATTAGAAGCGAGCTGAGATAGGAAAGGTGGGTGGTGATTTAGAAGCGGTGGGCGGGCAGGGTGTGATTTGTGATATTACAGGTGGGTGTTTTTTTTAGAAGCGTTATTCTGTTGTGATTGTGGTTGTGATTATACCAGTGGGTGTTTTTTAGAAGGCGGTTGTGTTTGTGATATCATTGTCTGTGTGTGTGAGTATTAATGGTGAGGGGTTATTTAAAAGCCGGTGGGTGAATTACAGGGGGATGTTATTTGAGAAGCAGGTTGTGATCAGGTGGATGTTATGTGAGATAGCGGCTTGTGATTGCTTGATATACAGGTGGGTGTTAATTAGACAAGGCGGATGTGATATTACATGGGTGGAGTTATTTAGAAGCTGTGTGTGTATGACAGGGGGACTGGTAGATGTTTTTTAGAAGCAGTGTGATATTACAGGTGGATGTTATTTAGAAGCGGTGTGATATTACAGGTGGATGTTATTTAGAAGCAGTGTGATATTACAGGTGGATGTTATTTAGAAGCAGTGTGATATTACAGGTGGATGTTATTTAGAAGCAGTGTGATATTACAGGTGGGTGTTTTTTAGAAGCGGTGTGATATTACAGGTGGGTGTTATTTAAAAGCGGTGTGATATTACAGGTGGATGTTATTTAGAAGCGGTGTGATATTAGAGGTGGGTGTTATTTAGAAGCGGTGTGATATTAGAGGTGGGTGTTATTTAAAAGCGGTGTGATATTACAGGTGGATGTTATTTAGAAGCGGTGTGATATTACAGGTGGGTGTTATTTAGAAGTAGTGTGATATTACAGGTGGATGTTTTTTAGAAGCGGTATGATATTACAGGTGGATGTCTCGCCAAGGTAACAGAGGTGAAGAATAGATGCATATGAATGTTACGTGGGAATAAGAGAACGGGCGCATTATTTATCTCATGGGGTCTCACAGATAGGGCTGTTAAATACGAAACCAGAAGGGAAGGGGTTTCTTTAATTTGGAACCATCTGGTGCAGGGGCGGCCAAATCCAGTCCTCTAGGGACACCAGCACCACTGATTGAGCCACCTGTGCTGAAGCTGGGGTGTCCTGAAAACCTGACCTGCTGTGGGGTTCTTGAGGACTGTAGTTGAGCAGCACTGAGTATAGTTAGGGGAAGTAATCATGAAATCTAATACAATGACACTTTAAATGCCTATAGGGGCAGCTGATTTATGTAGGAGGGTGAACCCGTCTCCTGAGAGCTGACCCCATTGACGGAACAGGGCAACTGACTTGTGTAATTGGGCGAGAGAGAGGCGTGCACGGAGAGTTAGGGAAAGCCACGGCAATGAGCTGTGCTGTTTGATCTCAGAACAGGTTAAGTACCATGTGTTTAACCAGCACTGAGCTCGATTAGAAAGGGCTTATGTACGGGTTATGTTATGAGAACAGAAAGGCGCATACACCATGTGTTTGGGTGCAGGAGAGCGCAGATTGTGCGCTCGAGAAGGTAACTCCGCGGGAGACAGGGCTGAGGTTTGAGATTTTCGATGCAATTACAAGAGCGAGTGTCGCACAGACGCAGAATTTGATGCAATTTAATGTTATTGTCTCGTGTAAGGCCTGTTTTATCGTAAGCGCGTGCGCGTCAGTGACAAGTACCTGTCTCCCTATGACGTGTATCTAGTGCCGACGCGCATGGGCGCACGGCAGAGAGCGTTGGCGCGGCATCTTTGTGGAAAGACAAAGAAATGTGTATTTGTGAGCGGCTGCCGTGCCACGTGACATTGTGAGCCAATCACAGGCTGGCAGGAAAAAAACTACCCGCTTGATGTCATGGCCACGCCTCCTAGTCACGCGCGTCATCGCTGGGCCTATGTACACAAACCGCACGCGCCTCAGCACTTACTGTAATTCCAGCCTAAGAGATGCTGGAATGTAGAAAGGAAGGAATGGTCACTACTTCCTAGAGCACCAAACACAAGCGTGATGAATTAAAAGTTCTTTTATTGCAAAAAGCTGGACATCATGAAAAAAGCTCTGACGCGTTTCATCCCGTGCAAGGGTCTTTATCAAAGATACTTGTTTCAGATACCAGACACATATATATAGGAACAAACAGAATCTGATTGGACCACTCCAAAACCAGACTCAGCAGACAGCAATCATCACAGTGAGTGGTAACTCCGATGTGTGGCATATTAACCTCTGCTAGTCTGGTAAGAAACATACAGACATATAAATACAATAGACAGTGTATATACAGAAATGACAATATAAGTTTAAAAACAAAGAAACATGATGACAAGCATAATAATAAAAAATGAACATTGCATGGACATCAAAGAAGAATATAAATGTATGATATATAGATATATAAATCATAGCTATTGTTATTATTTAGATCATCTAATGGATACATATAGAGAAATCCTAACATAAATGTCCTAAATATAGAATGTAAACTACATAGGTAAACCAATATATAATATTCTACATTAATCTAAAAGAAAATGTTTCAACTCCCAATCTGAATTCATTCCTAAGGGGTGAAGGGAGTTAAGCATGTATATCCAGTACATTTCTCTTTTATTTAACCTGTTCTCTCTATTGCCACCTCTTGGGTGATGGGGTACGTGTTCAACGGCAGTAAAGGAAAAATTACCAATGCCCCCCATTGGACATTGGGAGAAATGCCTGGATACTGGATGAACCAGATCCTGCTTTTTGATTAAACGGGTGTGTTCAGCTATACGTAGTCTCAAAGATCTGATTGTGCGGCCCACATACCTGTGGCCACAAGCACATGAGAGAACGTAAACAACATAAGATGTGTTACAGTTTAGAAAATTATTGATGTTAAACTTCTTTTTATCATTGGAATACATAATAAATTTTGCTGGCAATGCATACTGACACATAGAACAGTTTGCGCAGCTGAAGAAACCTTTAGGTATATTTGTGCTTCTTGGGCCTCTTATATTAGAGTCAAACAGACTGGGAGAAAGATGTGAGGCCAAGGTTTTGGCCTTGCGAAAGGTAAACCTTGGACCACTGGACAATGAAGGACCAATATCTTCATCTAGCAAAAGTGTATGCCAATGTTTTTGTACAATTTTAGAAATTAATGATGACTGTGAACTATATGTAGTTACAAAAAATGGACTCTGTGTGGAATTATTGAACGTATTATTAGATTTTTGAGAATTTTTTGGGTTTTTTAATCTAGAAACAGTTTTTTGAATGAGGTTATCTCTATCCATGGAATCTGCTCTCGTAAAAGCAGCATCTATGTCGTTGGTAGAGTAACCCCTGGCCACAAATCTGTCAGACATTTCTTTTGATCTTGACAGAAAAGTATCTTTAGTTGAACACAATCTTTTCAGTCTCATGAATTGAGATCCAGGAATATTCCTTATCAATGAGCGGGGATGGCAACTCCGTGCATTGAGAAGCATATTCCTGGAATTCTCTTTCCGATAAACATCGGTAAGAGATGCTGGAAATTTGTAACAGGAAAGATACCGGGCACTATCTCTATCCGTAGTGAATCTATAAATGGTTATGAAGAAGAAAAAAAAGGGGTGTAATACAGCCGTTCAGTAATTCGTGATTGTCTGGTGATGTCCTCGTGTGACTCGATACCCCAGCAGGGTCTATCCCGGACCCCTTATGGTAGTAGAGTACAGGGAGAGATGGGGGAGCACAGTGTGAGGGAAGGTAATCTAAAAGGGTATTTTCTTCCGCTGAGAGTCAAAGGTGGTGTAGAACCCCTCAATTTGGCCTTCAGTCTAGGAAGCAAATTTCTAGGGTGATGAGCGTATATAAAATAAATGTATAAGTGAAAGGATAACTCACACGGCCTTGTGTGAGTTCTGTCACATCAAGGTTTCTTTCACTGCTGGGTCTTCCTTTGGGATGCAGAGCCTTCTCCTTGCCTTCGCTCCTCGCAGTCTTTCAGATGTTCTCCGTTGGATGCGTGGCTCGTTCGAATGTTCTACGTTGGATGCGTAGTTTGTTTCGAATGTTCTCCGTTGGACGCGTGGCTCGTTCGAATGTTCTCCGTTGGATGCGTGGCTCGTTCGAATGTTCTCCGTTGGACGCGTGGCTCGTTCGCAATCGTTTCTCTCGTAGAAATGAAAGATGCCGTTAGATAAGTACACGTAAAAGCTAGCGGCAATGCAGGGGGAGACTGTGAGATAATCTACTGCCCCACGTCAAATATACTAATAATATCTCACTCACACGGCCAAATGTGATTGTGTTTTCATATCGCTGGGTCTTGTCGTCCCTTCGGTCAGGGATTGCAGGGAAAACACAATCACATTTGGCCGTGTGAGTGAGATATTATTAGTATATTTAACGTGGGGCAGTAGATTATCTCACAGTCTCCCCCTGCATTGCCGCTAGCTTTTACGTGTACTTATCTAACGGCATCTTTCATTTCTACGAGAGAAACGATTGCGAACGAGCCATGCGTCCAACGGAGAACATTCGAACGAGCCACGCATCCAACGGAGAACATTCGAACGAGCCACGCGTCCAACGGAGAACATTCGAACGAGCCACGCATCCAACGGAGAACATTCGCACGAGCCACGCATCCAACGGAGAACATTCGCACGAGCCACGCATCCAACGGAGAACATTCGAACGAGCCACGCGTCCAACGGAGAACATTCGAACGAGCCACGCGTCCAACGGAGAACATTCGAACGAGCCACGCATCCAACGGAGAACATTCGAACGAGCCACGCGTCCAACGGAGAACATTCGCACGAGCCACGCATCCAACGGAGAACATTCGAACGAGCCACGCATCCAACGGAGAACATTCGAACAAACTACGCATCCAACGCTGGAAATTTGCCTGGATGCACGACCCCCGGTGTGGAAGGATATACTACTACTTATATTCTGTGTTCTTCGTTTAGCCCTCTTTGTTGGGATTATTTACTGGGGAAGTTCCTGGGTTTCAATCTCCCTCCGGGGAAACAAAATGGCTGCCAAATCTCAGGCTAATAAGAAGCAGCAACATGACCAGTTGTGGCTTCCTATTGGACGGCAATTTAAATCCCCCTTTAAAAACCAGGAAGTGACGCCGGTAACTTCGCCAGTAATTATCGGCGCAGCCAGAAGGTCCACGGAGCTGTAAATTGCCGGCTTTCGGCCACCATGGCACCCTTCGCCGCTAGAAACTGAGCTGCCAGCCGCTTTGCCAATAAGGTAAGTGAATTTAAGGGGTTTTAGCGGTTAGGGTAGGGCCTCAAGGGTTTTATAGTAAGACGTTAGTTTTTTAGGGTGGCGAATTAGGGTCAGGGTTTAGGGTAAGAGGATAAGGTTTTTAGGGTCGGGGGCAGCGTTAGTAATACAGGTTAAGGTTAGGGGGTGTTTAAGGTAAGGTTAGGGGTTTACCTTGGCAGCGAAGCGGCCGGCAGAGATATCTCTGCGGCGCGGTGAATGGCGGCAAAAAAACGCCGGCGACCAAGTGTCCTAGACTGATTAAAACGCATCACATAACCCAGCTCAGAACCGCGGTACCCCTTGGCGTATACAAGTCCCGAACTCGTCCCCATAGAACTAGGTTACCTTAACAGACCCGGTTATTTCCTCTCGCGTCTCTGCCACTTATTAAACTTGTCTGCGGCGCCGAACAAGCACTAATGAAACAAATTGACAGAAATAATGATTTCTCCCCCCCCCCACCCCAGCGACAATTCTCACTACATCAGCAGCGAAATCAATCGCCCATCGATTTCCATTGGGTCCTGTTATTTGTTTTCCTCCTCTCGCCCCCGTACCTATTTCGCGCGACCAGCGCCCGCGTGCGGACAGTCCTTTAATGGCGAGAGGCGTAGCACGGGCTCTTGGGACCCTGCAAAGGGGTGAGGGGAGAGAGGGTGCGGGAAGTGGGACCCTGCAAAGGGGTGAGGGGAGAGAGGGTGCGGGGAGTGGTAGACACCACCACACACACACACACACACAGAGCATGACACACACAATACCACATACACACCACACACACAATTACTATGAGAGACACCACACACAACACACCATATATACAAACACACAACACATAGAAGGTATATAGATATAATATGACCCAACCCCCCACACCATATATGAGATCAACACACATAATCACACATACTCCCCACCTTGCTGCCCACTGTCGGGAACACAACCCCCCCCACCCACCCACGGGGGCCAGACGCAAAAACCCCCCGGAATCCTCCCGCACGGGCAGGGAGGCAGGCACAACAGGGATGGAGCAAGGAAGCAGGATGGAGGGAGAAACATCCTCCCGCTCCACCATCCCTCACCCACTCCCCATCCCGGGCAGGCACGCGAAACCCCCTTAGCAATCTCCGCGCGCGGTACGGACGCCGCAGGCACAGCCTCGCATCGGTGGAGCAGGAGTGAGACACTCTCCCGCTCCCCTCCCTTCCCACCCCCCCTTCCGGGGGGAAGCGCCACCCCTGCACTCCATCCCGCGACGGGCCAGGGAGGCCACACGGCCCCACCCCCCACAGCGGACTCACTCCCCCCCACCCCCCCTCCCCCCCCCCCCCCCCCCCTCCACCCCTACCCCCTCCGCCGCCACCCCTCCCTCCGGCACAGCCACCCCACCCTCGCTCCCCCCCCCTGTCCCACGCGATCCCCCCCCCCTCCCCCCTCGCCCGCACCCCGCTCATCCCCCACACAATTTCCCTCTCCCCACCTTCCCCCTCCCACCGCCCCCCCCTCCCCCACCTCACCCCCCACCTCCTCCCTTCCCCCCCTCGCCCCCTCCCCCACCCCCCTCCGACCGGGGAGCGAAACACCCCTGTCATCTCCCGCGCGGGGACCAGTGAGGCAGGACAGGGAATCGAAGCAGGAGGGGAGACACTCTCGCGTCCCCCCTGCCCACTGGCGGCGCAAGCCCCCTCATCTCGCGCAGGCTGACAGCCAAGGGATCGGGCAGAAGGGGGCACCACAAGCGGCAGATCGGGAGCGAGCACACGGTCACTGGGAGACTCATGAATATTCATGAGTCTTCCACTGACTGCGGAGGCAAATTAAACAAAAACCCAGCTTTTAATACGTCACAAAAATTTTCTGCCCGAACAAGGACATGGAGAACGGATTGACTGCACAGCTATTACAGTTCTTTAGTTGTAGAGTAGAGAGTGCACACACTTAATCTTAAGTAGTAAAAATAAATTAAAAAAAAAAAAAGACTGAACTGCAGCTTTAATAAAGTAAGTCCCCTTACTGCCAAAGGAGTGCACTATAAATGAGCTTCTAGTTGTTAAGCGTTGGCAACAAACATACCTTCACTCCTCAGCTGTTGTTAATTCATGTTAATTTCTGCTCATCAGTTGCACCCACCGTCATTCTAGACGTGTAAGGCACAACCATATTACACTTATATCATTTACTAAGTGAGCATTATATTCTCTTTTTTGTTTAAATTGATAGTATGCCTACCAGTAATTCCAGTTTGTATTTTGATCAATCTAAATTTAAAATCATTAATATCTCTATTTTTTTGTAGAATGCCTTATGCTGCTGACAAATACATATTGAAAATGAAAATCAATTCATACATTCTTACAGTCACTAGGATTTATTTCCCCATAGTTTTTGGTAAACAAGTTCCACTAAGCAACTGTAAAATGACTTAGGCCACGCATATAGTGCCCGCAACGGCGACACGTGACGTCACCCGTCGCCACTAGAGAAAGTTGTATTTTGCTTTGCAACGGCGTCGCGGGCAACCAGGCCATTGATTTGTTCAGGGGCTGTCACATGAGACGACAGCCCCTGAAAAATCAAATAATGCCGGCTTAAAAAAAATCGCCACGCCGTCGCTTATTATAAGCGCACGCGACGGCGACAATGCATCTGTTTTGGGCGAGTCGCGTCGCCATCGTTAGCACATAAGCGCGCGGCCTTAGAGGAAGGTCTGTTGATACCACAAATTACAGCTACCTCTCCACATGGTACCTCAAACAGGTTGACTGGCACCAAACTGGAGGATACTAAGGAATTGTGACATTGATGTCATGAGCAGTGGGGAGAGAGGGTCTTCTGCAGGATGAGGACTCCATGGATGGCGTTTTGGTGCAATGTTTCAGTAAATACTAGTATAAGCGGCACTAGCGTTTGTCATGGCCAAAGACAGCTATATACTGGGCAACTTTACTCGTTTTCATGTGTGGCACTGCTGCTTTAAGTAGCTCACCCTTCAGCATTGCAGCCATACACATATTTAACATTTCCCTCATTGTTAATCACATCCTAGATTCAAGTCATCTCTTAGACCACTACAATAACATGCACAAAACTACAGTAATCGTTTTGGAGGCCATTATGTGGAGTCTACTTCTGGTGGTAAACTGGCACAGAATACGTGTAGTTTTTGAAAGCTTTTTGATGGGTCATTTTTTTCTTCTTGGTTGTTGGCAGACTGCATATAAAGAGACAAAAACCGTGAATCCCTTCTAATAAGTTATTTTCAACTATTGCACTAGTATTATATGATGGTATATTTCAGGGGATGAAATAATGAACAATAGTATTATAAAACAAAAATAGACAATTAACTAGGATATACACATGATCAACATTACAAACTACATGTACTGAATACTTTTTATCACTTTGCATTTTATTTGGTTCAACCGAGTGTTGCAGAATTTAGACATCGGAATTTCTATCGCCTGAATGTTAAGCAAACTGCAACAAATTTTTAAGCTAAATATATGTTGCTTTCATCAGATCTCCCTGAGAGGGTTCTGATCTAAATGTAGTAGAGTATACCATCCTGACCTATGGGGGCGCTGTGAAGCTTCCCCAGCTTACTTGGAGGAGCACATGCGTGGACGGCCAGTGGAGAGGCGAGTGTAGGAGATACATAATTTCAACGTGACGAATCCCAGTCGCTGCTAGAGGAGCACGCTGGAGTGCCAAGATGTCCTGGGATGCACGTGAGCGCCTGTCACCAGGATTAGCGCCACAGCGTTCCATTCAGGCCGAGCTCCATGTGTGCCAACAACTATCGCTTGTAGTGTTAGGGCGACATAAACAGGGAACTTCCTACTAGGTGCGAGCATCCTCCGGTGACCTCTCCGCCGGAGCGGGACGGACTCCAGTGGAGGAACTCCTCGCTTTCCAGAGCCACGTGTGCTGCTGCCGGTTGGTAAGGAGAGAGGGGAGTTGTGGTCAGAGGCCCCGCATCATGGGAAACTGCATATCTGCTCCATCAGTGCGTGAGGCCAATTGTTGCCCAAGCATCAGAGGGAAGGTACCAAACTGTGCATCAACAACACTAAGGTGGGGTAGCGCTACCTTTCACACACTACTGCGCCTCGGTGGGTGACAATGGCATCCAGGATGCCTGGGATAGAACTGGAAGGAGGAGAATGAAAGGTAGTTGTATCTCCTGGTAAAAGAGAGAAGTGATTGTATGAGTGTTATCATTACTGTTGTTCCTATGTGTGTTATGGTATGCCTTACTTGTAAAGTACTGTGGTTCATATTATTATTGTGTGAGTGGTTATCACTAGGAGTATAGTTTCCTGTGAGGGGTCACCCGTACATGTGCGGGATGCCTCACAGGTGGAGGCACGCACCTTGGCACCCCAAGCTCCTAAGTGCACAGGCTTAGGCTTTTCTGTATACAAACAGGTTAGCACCCTACCACTACATAGCCACCATTATCTCTTAGCGGGGGATGGGGTGTTACTGTACCATAAATATAGCCTATGGGTGAATATATGTTAGTCAGTAATCACAGAGATAATGTTTAAAATGTTCACTTCTCTCTCTCAACTGGCAAGAAAATTACTCAGTGACTAGATTTTAACTCTTTAAAAAAAACGACCCTTTTGTATTTAAAGCCCTTCTCCACCTTAAACCTTTCTACACTGGCTGCCCCACACCTCTGGAATGCCCTTCCCATCAATACCCGACTGCACCCTCTTCCACCTTAAGACCCACCTTAAAAACACACCTGCTAAGGCGTCGCGGCTGGCAACCAGGTGCGGGGCAACCAGGCCATTTGATTTGTTCAGGGGCTGTACACATGAGACGACAGCCCTGAAAAATCAAATAATGCCGGCTTAAAAAATATCGCATCGCCGTCGCCTTATAATAAGAGCAAGCGACGGCGACAATGCATTGTTTTCGGGCGACGTCGCGTCGCCATCGCCAGCACTATAAGCGCGGCCTTAGCAGGAAGGTCTGTTGATACCACAAATACAGTATCTCTACATGGTACTCAAACAAGGTTGACTGGCACAAACTGGAGATTACTAAGAGGAAGGTGACATTGATGTCTGAGCAGTGGAGAGAGGGTCTCTGCAGGATGAGGATCTCATGGCTGAGGTTGGTTTTGGGCAATGTTTCAGTAATCTAGTATAGCGGCACTAGCGTTTGTCATGGCCAAAGACAGCATATATACTGGGCAACTTTACTCGTTCTTTATGTAGTGGCAAGCTGCTGTTAATGTAGCTTCACCCTCAGCATTGCAGCCATACAACATATTTAACATTTCCTCATTGTAATCCATTCTCTATCAAGTCATCTTTTGCATTCACATATAACATGCAAAAACTTACAGTAATCGTTTTGGAGGCCATTAATGTGGAGTCTACTTCTGGTTGTAAACTGGCACAAGAATAGTGTAGTTTTTGAAAGCTTTTGATGGGTCATTTTTTCTTCTTGGTTTGTTGGCAGCCGGCATATAAAAGAGACAAAAAACCCTTAGAATCCTTCAATAAGTTATTTTCAACTATTGCACTAGTATTATAGGATGGTATTCAGGGGAGGAAATAATTAACAATAGTATATTAAAAACAAAATGACATTATATAATAGGATATTACACATGATCAACATTACAAATACAGTGTACTGAATACTTTTTATCACTTTGCATTTTATTTGGTTCAAAAGAGTGTTGCAGAATTTAGACACGGATATTTCTATCTGCCTGAATGTTAAGCAAATGCAACAAATTGTCTTTATAGCAAATCATATGATTGCCTTTCATCAGATCTCCCTGAGAGGTGTTCTGTAAATAAAGTAGTAGAGTATACCTCCTGACCTTGGGGGCCTTGTGAAGCTCCCCAGCTTACTCTGAGGGGCCTGGGCGGGCCATTGTTGGAGGGGCAGAGTAGGAGATACATATATTTCAAACTGTGACGAATCCCAGTCAGTGCTAGAGGAGCACTGGATGTGGAGTGCACAGGACTGTCCTGGGATGTCAGTGAGGTGTCCCAGGATTAGGACAGCGTTTCCCCATAGGCCCGAGCTAAGTGCCCAACAACTATCGCTTGTATGGTGTATGGCGTTCGACCTAAACAGGGACCCTCCTACTAGTGAGAGCTCCGGTGACCTTGCGGAGCGGGACGGACTCACAGTGAGGAACTCCTCGCTCTTCAGAGACCAGTGGCTGCTGTCGGTGGTAAGGAGAGAGGGGAGTTGTGTCAGAGGCCCCGCATCATGGGACACTGCATCTGTCTCCATCAGTGAGTGAGGCCAATGTTGCCCAAGCATCAGAGGGGAAGGTACCCAAGGTGCATCAAAACAACACTAAGTGGGGTAGCGCATACCTTCACACCCTGACTGCCTCGGTGGGTGGACACTGGCTATCCCAGGATGCCTGGGATAGAACTGGAAGGAGGGGAGAGAAAGGTATTGTATCCTCTGGTAAAAGGAGAAGTGATTGTATTGAGTGTTTATCATTACTGTTGTTCATGTGTGTTATGTGTATGCCTTTACTGGTAAAGTTACTGTGGTTAATATTATATTATTGTGTGAGTGGTTATTCACATAGGAGTATAGTTTCCTGTGAGGGGTCACCCCGTCCCATGGCGGGATCCTCACGGGGAGGCACAGGCACTTCGACACCCAAAGCTCCATAAGTGCACAGGCTTAGGCTTTCTGGATACCAAACAGGTTAGCACCCTAAACTACATAGCCACCATATCTCTTAGCGGGGGGGATAGGGGTGGTACTGTACAAATATAGACTATGGTGAATATATGTTTAGTCAGTATCACAGAGAAATGTTTAAAATGTTCACTTCTCTCTTCTCAACTGGCAAGAAAAATACTCAGTGACTAGATTTTAACTCTTTAAAAAAACGACCCCTTTGTATTTAAAGCCCTCTCCCACCTTAAACCTTTCTCACTGGCTTGCCCCACACCTGGAATGCCCTTCCCCTCAATACCCGACTAGCACCCTCTATCCACCTTTAAGACCACCTAAAACACACCTGCTAAGGAAGCATATGAGTAGCTCCAATGGCTGATAATTAATCACCTCATACATTAACCTTGGCCCCTTGCAGATGCAATCTACCAGAAACTCCCTCCTACTTGTCTCTGTACGTTTCTTCCTACCAACCAATTAGATTGTAAGCTATTCGGAGTAGGGACTCCTTTTCCTAAATGTGTAATTTATGTCTGAAGCACTTCTCCCCTTTCTGTATTTATATTGTGTTATTTTATAGGATTGTCACATATTACTGATGTGGGTGAGGCGCATGGACATTAATGGTGCTATATAAATAAGACATAATACATACATTCACTTTAGAGAAAAGAAAGGTTAAGTTATGGTCATTAGACAGAACTGTAGTGCATTGTATTAAAGGCAATTTGGAGCGTCTTTTTTTTACATCTTCTTGCCTCTTAAATTTAATGTGCTGTACAGTATACAGTAGCTTTGGTGTATGAGTCAGCTTGTAATTTGTGGAGTTCATTATGAGATTTTAGGGAAGTAGTACTGTACATGATGAACAAAAGTTTCATGTACATCACAGCCGTTATTTTTTTACTAGCATCAAAATACTACATTATTTCGCGGATATGAGGTGCTGTAACGCTCACAAGTGCATTCAAACATACCAAACTGTAACATTTGACTCAAACCAGAAGGGGTGCAGTGTGTCAAACACAAATTCTTTACCTTGTTTACCTCACTGCTAGTATCTGCATCCTTGGGGAAAGGCATATAAAACTCTACTAGCACACTGCGGACAAGATATAATGTATTAGTCAATGATAAACTAGCTCAAATACAGATGTAGCCATTCTTAAGTGTTCCTTTTCTTTTATCCTGTGGTATTCTGCAGAAAACATTACCACTGAACATAAACGTGATGATATTCTGAGGCATGCTTTGTATGTTTGAGTACCTGGGGGAGCACTGAGGATGCTATATACCGTATGTACTGTATGTACAAAATCATGTTCATGCAGTTATACTTACATTAGCCCAGGAGAAGAATAGGTTTGTCATGTTTGCCCATTAAAAGGTGTCGCGATTCCCTAAAATCCTTAAATTACAGATACTGCCAATATATATTAAAGACAAAAAAATGAGAAAAAGCTACATAGAGCATTTCAAAACATTCCTATGGAGAAATAAAAAGCCCAGAATAAGCATGTAAACATTACAACTGTAGCCCCTGTAAGAAATAGTGGATACATATCTTTCTCCTACTGTGGTAAGTCTGTTAAGGGCAGGCGCCCAGTAGTAATCATGGGTTTTGTTCCCCTTCAAAGCCTGCCTGGAGTGATAGAGGCAGGCCCTGACTATGTGCAGGCCTAGCAGAGGGGAGGTCTGCTGATATCATGAGGGCAGGGCTGACTCTATTTAGTGGGCCTGCTCCTGTGAGGACCGGTCTGTCTGTCTGGGAGTTGGGGGAAGGAGTTGTCGTCTGTCTGGGTTGGAGGGAGGAGTTTTGTCTGTCTGGGAGTTGGAGGAGAGGAGTTCTGTCTGTCCTGGGAGTTGGAGGGAAGGAGTTATGCTCTGTCCTGGGAGTTGGAGGGAAGGAGTTATGCTCTGTCCTGGGAGTTGGAGGGAAGGAGTTCTGTCTGTCCTGGGAGTTGGAGGAGAGGAGTTCTGTCTGTCCTGGGAGTTGGAGGGAAGGAGTTATGCTCTGTCCTGGGAGTTGGAGGAGAGGAGTTATGCTCTGTCCTGGGAGCAGAGAAGAGAGGAGCTAGTCTGATGCTGGGACAACCAAGAGAGACTGCTTATAGTTTGGAGTGTGTGAAGAGCTGAACCAGCTATAGTGGACCTATTGACCTCACCCTGCTGAGGGGGTGATTGGGGAATCAACCCCCACCACACGATACCCTCTGAGGGGGCCATTGGGGGGTATTGAGGCCCCACAGACATCCCCTGGAGACATTTCCTGGAGGAGAGGAGTGGAGTGAATACTGTTAAATTGTGGAAGCCTGCTGCACAAGACTTGCTGCTGTGTAAATGAAATGTTGCTGCTGTGTGCTGCTACTGGAGACAAGGAAGACAATAAAGACCGGTGCTGTTTACATAAGATTGTGTGTGGAGATCTGGAGCATTGCACCTGAGACCGGGTTCTTTCTCTGTAAGGGTAATTACCCCACATCCTGGGGTTTATAGAGAATGGAGGCGCTGCACCACTAAAGAATGAAGGCAATTACCCAGAAGCCTGGTTCCTGTTTTTCCCCAACATCACCGCGGGGAGACTCAGGCACCTCCTGTTACAGCAGGTACGCACCACCAGTTACATGTAGCCAGCCTCACTACACCCTAGATATACGATCTCTGTCTGGGGGTGGGGGGGGAACATGGGGTTACACAACCTAAAATTAAACCTTTCCACAATTAAAACTTTATAATGCTGCCAATACTCCTAAGGTACACAAGAGGATGGATCAATCACACCAACTACAGTATTTCAACATTCCAAGCAACAGACCAGCAACTAAGCCCAGATACAAACCTGGCGTACTTGATCGTACAGTATGGCTAGCAAAATTTAAAGAAAAACAGTTGCTCTTCAACACATACACGGCACGGATAGATCCGTAAATCACTGATCCGGGACAGAACATTAAACTTGACATTTACAAAAAACATGAATTTTCAAGAAGGGAAGCGAAACCAACTCCGTTCACAACTGGGGAGAAGAAAAGATGGTATCCTTAACATAGGGCAGCTCCAGCAAACTAACAAGGGGTCTGCAAACTTCTCAAGGAGAAGAGTCATTTATTAAAAAAAAATCTTTCTCCAAAATTTGGAGAGCTGCAACACATGAATATTTACACCCCCACAAATACATACATATAATGTACACTCACTAATAGGCAGTGTTCGACAAATCACCCCAAAAATCTACTCGCGAACCAAAAAAAGCTACTCACCACCTTAGTCCTGCCCCCAAGTCCCGCCGCCAACCCTAGTCCGTCCCAATCCCGCAATAAAATATAAAAAAATACATTGAATAAATTCCAAGTCAGAACAACATTCGTTTTTTGACATAAATATTTATGTATTACATTATACTACAATTAGTCCTTGTTAAGTGTGTGTGGTGTGTAAATGTCGGATCTTGAAATAAAAAGCCAGGTGTGAATGACTAGTTTCAGAACCCCTTAACAGTGTCTGGAGTCCCCGACTTCACAATAATCTAAGCAGCAATCCTGCCTGGGATCTTACCTGATCTGCCAGTCGCCCAATGTCCAGGTACCTCATTCCCGCAATGTTTATACTTGGAGGGGATGTGTTCCCTACTCTGTTCTGGGTAAGGGGGGGTGCCGTTGGTCTCGTGTGAAGCTTGAGTCGATCTGAAGGAAAGCAGTATAGGTTTATTTCGGTGTAGTATAGGGCAGTTAAGAATATAGGGTTAATAAGAATCCAGATACAGAGGGGGAGAGATGTGGGGGGGAGGAGAGAGTGTGTGGGGGGAGAGAGCGAGAGAGTGGGGGGAGAGGAAGAGAGATGAGAGTGGGGAGAGAGGAGAGATTGTGGGGGAGGACGGGGGCAGGGGAGAGAGAGTGGGGGGGGAGAGAGAGTGTGGGGTTGAGAGAGAGTGTGGGGTTGAGAGAGAGTGTGGGGGGGAGAGAGAGAGTGGGGGGGAGAGAGAGAGAGTGTGGGGGGAGAGAGTGTAGGGGAGAAAGAGTGGGGGGGAGAGAGACAGAGGGGAGGAGAGACAGAGGGGGGGAGAGACAGAGAGGGGAGAGAGGGTGGGTGACAGACTGGGGCAGGGGTGACTGACTGACTGGGGCAGGGGTGACTGACTGACTGGGGCAGGGATGACTGACTGGGGCAGGGATGACTGACTGGGGCAGGGGTGACTGACTGACTGGGGCAGGGGTGACTGACTGACTGGGGCAGGGGTGACTGACTGACTGACTGGGGCAGGGGTGACTGACTGGGGCAGGGTGACTGACTGGGGGGGTACCTCTGGTGTCACACACATACTCCCGTACACACACACTCATTCTCCCATATATATATATATATACACACACACACACACACACACACACATTCTCCCATATACACACACACACACACACACACATTCTCCCATATATATACACACACACACACACACACACACACACACTCTCTCTCTCTATACACACGGGGGGGAAAGGCCGCGACCAGCACCAGCACCACCACGCTCCAAGAAGGGACCTGAGGGGACATCCCTGCTCCCATCTCCCGCCCCGTAGGCTGTCACAGGGATCGGGGGGAAGCAGGGAACTAAGGGGACATTCCCGCTCCCATCTCCCGCCCCGCGAGCTGACACGGGAAACGGGGACCTGAGGGGACAGGGGAGCACCAGAACGGCTGGAGGCAGCAGGAGGGAGGCAGAGGGGGGCCACGGGGGTGAGTGCAGGGGGCATGGGGAGGCAGCAGGACAGAGGCAGAGGGGCCACGGGGATGAGGGCAGGGGGCATGGAGAGGCAGCAGGACGGAGGCAGAGAATACTTACCGTGTCCAACGATCTGGAAAAAGAATGGCCGCTCGTTGGGGGCAAGCTCATATAGAGCCTGGCCGCGCGTCCACAAAGCCTGGGAGCGCGCGCCAATCAGCGGTTAGGTATGAGGAGTTTTTTTTTTTTTTTTCAACGCGAGCAGGGAAATTTAAAAAAAACAACCACGTGTGCTGCTTGGGCCAATAAGAGCTCACCCAGAGGTTAAATCAACTCGCCCCGGGCGTGCAAATGTATAGGATTGTCGAACACTGCCAATAGGTATATACTGTATAAGCATTAACATACAACAAAATATGTGGGGGGATAAAATGCATCTCACAATAAGTCCCTTTATTTAGTTTTTTTCATTGTTTTTCTGTGCAAACAACACCTACACGACCCCACCTATACACACACACTAACCCACAAATACACACACAAACTACCCCCCAAATACACACATTTTATATATATATATCTTTTTTCCCCTGATATATATATATATATATCAGAGGGAAAAAGAAGAAAAAGAGCCTGATCCTAGTGTAATAAAGTTTTAAAAAATGTAATAAATTTTGGACAAGACAATTCAAAACTCACAAACATCCGAGTATTAAGGGCACTGTATGAGTACAACTCATGCTACAAGCTGCTTCGATCAGCCTCTGCTCCACTTACAATGCTCTGGGATGTCATCACTCCTCTTCCTCGCTCGTGTTGTTGCACTATGAGGTGTCCTCCGGCAACCCCCGATCGTACACGAGAGTTCCTTTGGTTGGAAATGAACTGGTGCTCCAAACGGACCGCGGATTCTCTTCTCCGGCTTGTTTTGAGATGGTACTCAACTGCTTACAACAATGACACGTGACCCTACGCGTTTCATCAGTAACGCTGATTCCATACATACACATGCACACATATACACTTACATTTGGGCCTCCCTCACTGTCCTGCCGGTGGCTGTGAGGGGGAGAGGGACGGCTCTCTGCAGGATGCTGACCCTCAGCTGCTGGCTCTCTCCCTCACTATCCTGGCTGTGGGCGAGGGGGGGGGGCGCTGGTCGGGCCTCTTATTGCCGCCAGACCCGGCATCTCCCCAGCTGCTGGCCTGCCTCACTCCTGTACTGTTCCACGCTGGGATTTGTGATGTCGGCTCATGCCGGATTTTGCAACACACACTTCCGGAATGCACCGGCATGAGAGCCCGGCGTGGAACAGTACAGAAGAGAGGCAGGAAAGCAGCTGAGGTGACGCCGGATCCAGCGGCAACTAGAGGCCCGACCAGCACCGGTCGGGTTTCCCCCGCAGCAACTGCCAGGATAGTGAGAGAGAGAGGGGGGAGCTGGGGGCCGGCAACCTGCAGAGAGCCACAAGTAGGAGCATGGAAAGTAGAGAGGAAGGAATGGTCACTACCTCCTAGTAACTAGCACAAGCTTGATGGATAAAAAATATACTTTATTACAAAAAGCTGGACATCATGATAAAAAAGCTCTGACGCGTTTCATCCCTTACAAGGGACTTTATCAAAGAGTACTTGTTTCAAACAACAGACACATATATATAGAAACAAACAGAATCTGATTGGACCACTCTAAACCAGACTCAGCAGATAGCAATCATCATAGTGAGTGGTAACTCAGATACATGGCATATTAACCTCAACTAGTCTGGTAAGAAACATACAGGCACATTATACAATTGAAAATGTATATACAAAAAACAAAAATATAAATTTAAAAACAAAGAACATGATGGCAAGCATAATAATAAAAATGAATGAAAATCAAGGAAGAATATAAAGTGATAGATGTATAAATCATGGCTGTTATTATGAGCTGATTAAATAATCCATATATAATATATAGAGAAAAAAACATATAACGTATATATCATAATATAGGGTATAGACTAATAATGATGAACTCAATAAGCAAAACAGATATATAATGTTTTAAACTATCCTTATTCTAAAAGAAAATGTTTCAACTCCCAATCTGAGTTCATTCCAAAGGGATGAAGGGTACTGAGCGTGTATATCCAGTACATTTCTCTTTTATTTAACCTATTCTCCCTATTGCCACCCCTTGGGTGATGGGGTATGTGTTCAATGGCTGAAAAGGAAAAATTACCAATACCCCCCATCGGGCACTGGGAGAAATGCCTGGATACAGGATGAACCAAATCCTTCTTTTTAATTAAACGAGTGTGTTCAGCTATACGAAGCCTCAAAGATCTAATTGTGCGGCCCACATATCTGTGGCCACAAGCACATGAGAGAACGTAAACAACATAAGATGTATTACAGTTTAGAAATTTTTTAATGTAAAACTTCTTTTGACCATTAGAATACGTAATAAACTTTACAGGCAATGCATATTGACACATAGAACAATTAGCGCAGCTAAAGAAACCTTTTGGTATGGTAGTAATTTTAGGGCCTCTTACGCTAGAGTCAAACAGACTGGGAGAGAGATGAGAGGCCAAGGTTTTAGCCTTACGAAAGGTAAACCTTGGACCACTTGGCAATAAAGGACCAATGTCTTCATCTAGCAAAAGTGTATGCCAATGTTTTTGTACAATTTTAGAAATTAATGATGACTGTGAACTATAGGTAGTTACAAAAAATGGACTCTGTGTGGAATTATTGAACGTATTTTTTGATTTTTTGTTTTTTTTTGATCTAGAACCCGTTTGTTGAATTAGGTTATCTCCTCATAAAGGCAGCATCTATATCTTTTGTAGAGTAGCCCCTGGCCACAAATCTGTCAGACATTTCCTTAGATCTTGACAGAAAAATATCATTACTTGAACACAGTCTTTTTAATCTCATAAATTGAGATCCAGGAATATTCCTTACTAGCTGAGAGACCCGGCGTTGCCCGGGATGTAATGTTCCCGTTCCTCTCTCTCTCCTCCCCCCTCTCTCTGTTTGTCCCCCATTCACATCAATCCAGTCCCCCCCCCTCCTTTACAGCTTCATGTAGCGTGTGTGCGTCAGTCACTGTGTGTTTGCGCGCGCGTCAGTGAGTCTGAGGCAGAAACACAAACACACACAGACTGACTGACGCACACACAGTCGGTGTGTGCGTGTGTGTGTGCCTCAGGCAGGGTTTGTGTGCGCGGTAGTCAGTGTGTGTGTGTGGGGGGGGTGTGTGTGTCAGTCAGTGTGTGTGTGTCAGTCGGTGTGTGTGTGTCAGTCGGTGTGTGTGTGTCAGTCGGTGTGTGTGTGTCAGTCGGTGTGTGTGTGTCAGTCGGTGTGTGTGTCAGTCGGTGTGTGTGTCAGTCGGTGTGTGTGTCAGTCGGTGTGTGTCAGTCGGTGTGTGTGTCAGTCGGTGTGTGTGTGGAGGGTGGGGGACACGGAGGGTGGGGGACACGGAGGGTGGGGGATACGGAGGGTGGGGGATACATGTGTTACAGTAAAATAGTAGAAACCCTGAATTTTACAATGACGTTTACAAATGTATAAGTACAGGCACAGAGTAATTATGACAACAGTCATTGTAAGTGTAAAATTATATTGTAAAGAAATACTTATTTTCCGTTTCTACCTTAAATGGGACAATTGATAAAATGATGGGGTTCCCCAGAGATTAGACGGTCTCATTGGGGTTGCCCTGTAGAGAAACACTGTTCCAGGTCGTGTTACTGGACAGACCTTTGCCAACCGGGACTGCCCTGGGTACCTGAGATACTTGGCAGCATTATGTAAGCAAGAGCAGCGCTGCTTCAGACTGGACCTGGGGCTGCACCACGAGCGACCGTGAACAGTATCCCTTTGTCCGAATGGGAGAAACCCGATCGTGCCCAACCTGAAACCCATGTGTCCTGCTTCATGCCCCATAAAAACAGGAGGGGGGCAGAGAAGTGGGAATTAAAACAAGCTGAATAAAATAGCAGCTTCCCACGAAACCGTAAAGATGCCTCTTCCCCAGCTCTCTGAGCAAACTGGCGAGGCGGTGTTACCCGGCAGAGCTCGGGTCCCAGGGCTTTGTGACCCAGGTCACCCAGCCTACGTGGAGAAAGGAATCTGTTACTCTGGTGTTAGGGCCGCTACAGAAAGCAGATTGTACGGGGGATATATATTTTTTTTTATAAATGAACTTTCAAGACCATTTAGTTCACATGGGACTCATGTTTCAGAATCCTATATCGTCATTTCCTAAAGCCACCAGATTTCTGGAAGGCTCAACCAGGACTGGTTTCCACGAACCAGCGAGGAAGTGGCGGTAGAGTATGTCTCTGTGTGGCAGGGCCGGCATTAGGCTTTGCGGGGTCCAAGGCGGCATGCTGGCAGAGGGGGCGTCTTACCTAGACCAGCAGCCCTCCTCCGGCGGTGTCATGGGGTCATGTGACGCTGTAGGAGGCGGCACGCTGCGGAGAAGGGAAGCGCGACCCCACACACACCCCTACCTCTGCCGGTCCGGGCACCCCGCGCTTCCACCTCCTGTCGGCGCCGGGATCTTACTTCTGACCGGAGAGGGGGTGCTGCAGGAGGGGCGGGGGGGGGGGCATGCTCCCTCCTCCTGCGCCACCGTCCGGTCAGGGGAAAGATGGCTCCCAGCACGGAGAGGGAGAGGAGGAATCGCGGGGCCCGAGGCGCCCGCCTTGCCGTACGGCCGGCCCGTAACCAGAGACCGTACAGTACAGGGAATTCTAATACAATAAATGTAGCAAAAAAAGATCCAGCCACTGATTGAGCCACCTGTGCTGAAGCGGGTTATATTGGAAATCCTGACCTGTTGGTGGCCTTTGAGGAGTGGAGTTGCTACGCTTGCTTTATATACTGTCCTGAGTGTGTAATGGTAACGCAGAGCCCCATGCAAAGTAGTGCGGGCGTCACCCGGGCTGTGCCACAGGAGGAATCTCTCACCCCCCAATTACTGGTCTGTGGTTGGGGACGCGGGAGTCGCCTGCTTTTCATCTACACCACCTGTGCTGAAGCAGGATATCCTTGAAACAGACCTGTTGGGGGTGGCGGAGAGGGGGTGGGGGGTCTTGAGGACTGGAATTGAGAACCCTTGCCTTACACTGCGGTGTTGTAGCGTTTGGCATTATTGGGGTGGGCTGCACCTTGGTTGCACATTCCTGTAACCCCCGGGGGGCTGTGTAACAACAGACACTCCTTGTGTATGTCTGGGGTTTGGTAGAGAAGATGCATTGGGAACATATGGTGCACAGATCAGGAGAATGCTCTGCCACGTAGACGACGGGAACGTGGGCTCTCTCGCTGTATTAGAAATCCGGACTGGGATTATAATTGGGGATTACGATTTTAGGTTTTGGCCGCAAAACACCGGGAACACGCCACCGACTTTCCGGGTTAAAACCGATAAAAAACCAGCGGTGGAGCATCATTCCCTGCCGATCTCCACCTCTGGTAGCAGCCCGCCCGCAGGTAGGAGACGAAGAAACCCCCAGGGGAGGATGGGAACACAAATACAAGTGCACCGATGTACAACAAAGTCAAATGGAGCTCAGCTTGGTTTTTCATTGTTCACACTGATAAACACAGATATATATATATATTTAAAATAATAATATGAAAACGCCGGAAACATAAAAGAGAAACAACGATTGTTCCAAAAGTAAACTTCAGAAACTGGAATCCGTCATGATAAACCAATCGCCGTATCCAGCCCCTCTGCAGCGCCCACACTTATCCCACGTATCCCATCACATGGCCACGGGAAGCCGTCAGTCCGATCACCCCCTGGAAAATGGGCGAGTGCCTATGACATGCCAGGTACGTCGTAAGCGCACTGTGAAGGTTAAGGGCCAGATTACCTGAGCAGAAAGGGGGTTCAATCATGTTGAATAGGGCATTATGTGGAATGTTCCTACATAGCACATTCTGATTGGCTCATACTGTTGTCCTGGATACAATGAGCCTATCTCTCCACATCATTGTCAAAACTGCTCTTGGAATGTTCCACTCTCTCAACTCACAGGGGAGTTTAGTTTGTAACTTATTGTTAACCACATTTTGCCCAGGAGTGACATTTGTCTCCTCCCTTCTCCATTCACGCCATGGCTAAAATGTGTCTCTACAGAGGAAGGAATGTTGCCAAGATGCACCCTTTCATCTGTCAATTTACTGCTATCATTCTAATGCCCTTATTCTCTCCCGTCTGGATTATTGTAACATACTGCTAACAGGCCTCCCTGCCTCACAACTTTCTCCTCTGCAATTTATCCAACATCTTGCTGCTAGAATAATATAACTTTCTCTATAAACAGTCTCTGTTCATCTCCTTAAATCCCTCTCCTGGCTTCCCATCAAATTTCGGATCACCTGCAAAATTCTCCTCCTTACCTTCAGGGATCTCCACTCATCTGCTCCTCCCTACATACAGTACCAGCTCTGATCTCTCTATGCCCCTGCTCATCTCCTGCGTTCTGCCCATAACTGTCCCCTTTGCACCCCTTTCACCTCTAATGTTCTCTCTCGCCTTAAACCTGTTCCCCTCACTTCCCCTTGCCTGCAAAGCTCCCTCACACCCGGTATACGCCAAACGTTTTCTCTCCCCACCTTTTATTCAGATCTCTAGTTTCTTCTACATTATTTAGGACCTATATAATAGGTATATATAGATATATAGGTCTATATATCTTAACCCTGGCTGTTCTCAAAGCTGTGACCATGCAGCAAGCTTAAGCCAACAGGGAACCATGTTAAAAATGGTTTTGAAGCAAAAGGTGGCACTGTGTGCTCATTTGCATGTCATTTCCCAGAATCCCTTGCTGCAGTGTAAGTGCTGGGTGCTGGGTGATAATGGTGAAAGGCGGGGTTGCAGACCTGTCTAAGACATGCAAATGAGCATACAGTAATATTTCCATTTGCTATATGCTTTGCTGTTGAGGGTTTTTGTCACTTTGTCTACTCACCATAACTTAACTAAGTATGGTAAAACCCATCCTCATTGCTTCATTGCATAGCCAGTATAACCAACCTCACACTGATGAGACCCATTAAGATCGGAACGGCTGTCTGTGGGTGGGTTTACTGGATATGCATCTTAACCCAGGCTGTGCTCAAAGCTGTGACTGTGCGCCCCCTTGTTTGCGCACCCCTGTTCTAATCTATTCTCTACATATATTTCTAGTTGAGCAGGATTTCCAAGCCCGATCATGGTCTCTTTTTTTTATATACATTATTATTTATTTTTTCTTAAGGAAAACCCTAAACCGTTTACACTGTGAGTGGGAATTCCTTCTTATTTAACCCAATCTGTGCTGAAAAGCTGTGTAATGCAGCAGGCAGAAGCTTATAGGGGTCCCATATTAAAATGGATTTGAAGCAAAAACTGACACGGTGTGCTCACTTGCATGTCCTTACCCAGAATCCCTGGCTGCAGTGGACGCACTGTATGCTAAGCGATTATGGGGAAAGACAGGGTTGCAGACGTGTCTGAAACATGCAAATGTATCCACAGGTGACATTTTAATTTCTTATGTAATGTAAGCCGTGTCCTTAATATACACTATAATCGTAATGTGTTACTGGCCCAGCTGCCAGAGAAAGGGTTAAGTTATAAAATCTGCCCTTCAGGGACCAATTGACAGGCGGCTTTGAAGCGTCCAATTCCCCACCTCCTCCCAAAAATAAAGTCATCGATAAACCAGATGCCACTAGGACCAGAAGTATTTGCTTTGATGTGAAGGGCTGGTGACAGCTCGGGACAGGCGCCTGTCCCGGACACCAGAGGCGGGACACTTACTAGCAAACAACTGGGACTGGCTACTTCAGTAATAGAGACAAAAACACATGGTTCCACATGTCTGCTGCAGTCTCTCAAACATGATCCATGTACACAGAACATGCGTGTGTGCTTGTGCTAAACATATATGTATTTACATACATTATTAGTGTTAATCTATAAAGCAGCAATTTATTCCACAGTGCAGTACAAAAAAAACATATTATATATCATCTATCTATTAGACATACTGTGTGTGTGTGTGTGTGTGTGGTGTGTGTGTGTCGTGTGTGTTGTTTGTGTGTGTGTGTGTGTGTGTGGTGTATATATATATAATAACCATATTTTTGTCCCGGCTAAAACCGGGGACCGCGACAATGTCCGCACCTTTTTAAGCTCGCGAGCACCGATGCTATGGCCCAATCAGGCAGAATGGGCGCCAAACAATTTCAGCGAGATTCATCTGAATTCGCCATCGGATCTTGTGGAATCCACCATCGGATCTTGTGGAATCCACCATCGGATCTTGTGGAATGCACAATGGAATTTGATCTTAAATCCGATTTTGTGGATTCTGAAAAATCCATTTTGTCCCCAGGCTTTTAGAAAGTGTGGGGTGTGAGTCATTTACATACACTTTGCATATCTCCCAGGTATCTGAGGTGTTGTTCTTTTTGAGCGCAGGTGTCTCTCAATATGTAAGTTTGGGGGAGGTTTGAGGGGATATACCGGTATGTTGCCTTTTTGAGACGGAGATGCAGAAACCCCGCAGCAGGTAAGAATTTCTGCCAGAATTTCGCCCAAGTGGTACCCACTGCCTGGCACTCAGGCGGCTACAGATGGGAGGAGCATGTAAAGCATCCTTAATATTTACCCAGCAAAGTACAATGTACAAGTAGTCAGACTCACTGTCACCAGCGCTGGGGACAATGTTTGCTATAGTCGCGCTTCAGGGGATCCATGGGACTACCGTAACGTTAATCCTTTGGCGCCGCTGTCACTGCTTGCTTAGCCGGAGCAGCTACCGGCACAGCTACTGGAGTTAAATATCTCCGGAAGCAGGGGGTCCCCGGAGCTGAAATTAAGGGGGTTCCGCTCCGTAGACCCCCTGCTTCATTTCTATATATAAATAATAACTGGATTGCTCCTTTTAAATTGCAAAAATGAACGACACTAAGAGGAGAAGGGAGATTTCGCTCGGGTATAAGTAGTGGCGTATATACTCGGAAATATATCGTGTCACAGGGACTTCTGTTTCCAGTCCGTGTTGATCACGGCATCTTTGGAATTGTTACTGGCCACCGTGGCAGCAAAGTGGTTAAAAGGCCTCGGAAACTTCTGGGCTTTCTTGGTTAATGGAACTTCACTTTCACAGGAGGGCTTGAAAGGGAATCTGTTGCCTGTTTCATCCCCAGGAGTAATACAGGCCCATTAGGAAAGAGGGGGGGAGAAGGGTCAACAGCCTTCGCTCTGTCCTCTGACCTCCAGCATCATTAATCACGGGTTGTCATGAGGACTCGGGGCTTCCTTACATAGAGCCGCGCGAGTCCACCGCCGCGTCTCATCTTTCACAGGTTAAGGAGGCTTATTTCGGAAATGTCATTTTGGGGGGGATAATGCCCCCTGGCAGCGGGGCCGGGAAAAGATAGACATAGTGCAGGACCACATCCAAACACGTAGGTTTGAAAGGTTAGAGCCCTGTGGATTGTAAGCTCTGCGGACCAGGGCCCTCGTTACCTTTCCTATGTGTTTGCGCATGCGTGTCCTTGTTTGTATATAACTTGTTGATGTCGTTCCCAAATCCCCGTAGCCCCTGTTGAAACGCGCTGAGGAATATGCCCGGCGCTTTGCACAGAAACGGTAATAAAATAATCCATGCCTCTAACAATGTTTTCCGTTTTTTATTTAAACGTTTACCCTGGAAACGTTTCGCGGGGGTTGCTGTTGCGTGGTTTGTATATTTCTGTTTTATACCTTTTTTGTTTTGTTATATAACTTTCACCCAGTAGCACAGCAGAGAGTGAGATGTTCTTACATAGTACTGCAGGGTATACATTTATTTATCATTTTATTGATTTGTAAAAAGTTTTACAATGAAGTAATACATTTAGAGATACGTCTCATTTCCAAGTCTGTCCTGGGCACAGTTATGATGACAGATACATGGTTATAAATACATACTGTAGTTACATTAAGTGAGCAGGGTTATACATTGTATACAAGGCATTGCATGCACAGTCACAGATAATATATATTATAGACGTGTGTAACAGTTAAAGAACTTAGACTGGCGGCGGCTGTGAGAGTCTCCGGTAGGTTGTTCCAGTTTTGGGGTGCACGGTAAGAGAAGGAGGAGCGGCCGGATACTTTGCTGAACCTTGGGACCATGAACAGTGTTTTGGAGTCAGGTCTCAGATGATAGGTGCTGTACGTGGAATATGTCAGGCACATGTTCCCGAGCTGGTCACAGGCTGTGGTGCCCGGAGCACAGGGAGATAAGATTTATATTTACTAAACAGAAGGTGTCCTATGGCAGACAACCGATTAGTAAATAAGGGCCAAACTAACCCCTGGGAGTTTCCAAAAAGGACTTTCTAACTCCGCCTGTGTGGGGATTGCAGTGTTACTCTAGTACTCCTCCGAGTACTCCTATGTATGTTTCTACTAATAACATAAAACGATCATTATCCCAGATACTGCTAATAAAATAGGCTGGGGGTTAAAGCCCCTAAATATGCCGATTGATTTGGGACAGCCCCAAATTTGCACAGGTCTGTAAAAAAGCTGAAGTAGCTCAAGAATAATTGTGTTAAAATCACTAAACTGCTGTAGAATACAACTTTTATTGTGTATAAAGTTTCACGCCCCATTTTTTATTTTACATCTTTCCACCTCCAATACATTGCTAACCCGGACCCCAAACTTTAACTGTGCATGCAATGTCTTGTATATAATGTATACGCTGCTCATTATGTAACTGTACTTGTAACCATGTATTATTTGTCTTACTCTGTGCCCAGGACATACTTGAAAACGAGACGTACCTCTCAATGTATTACTTCCTGGTAAAATATTTTATACATAAATAAATGAAGCTTCCCCAGTAACATTACTGATCGTCGCACCCCTGCGCCGCTGGAGAACGCTCCCAGTCCCCGTGTATAGAAGCGAAATCCCGGCTAATTGGGCGATTTGCAGATAGAGAGAGAGTAAATGGTTCAGGTCCCGATGCCAGCTCTCCTGGTGATCTGGTGCTAGTCACACTCTGCCTGCAGAGATGTATGTGCAGCGCTGGGTACACTGCCATCGCAGCCTATATAATATGTGGGGGGAAATGACCGCTGTGGATGGATCCCGCCTTATTCCTCCCGGAGTCGCAGCTGCTCCGTTCTGTATCAACCCTACAATTTGCGCCGGGCGCGCCGCAATCCTTTTCCCCGGCGTCCCGCAGCCGGTGGAAAGTTAGTCCTGCTCCGTACATCTATACTTGGGTACCAATGTTTCGGGGGCCATCACCAGCGAAGATTCAGCTTTTTTTTCCCAGGCGCGGCACAAGCACCGTGTGAGTGTCAGCTCTTGGGGTGTTCCTGCAATTACACTCGGGGGAATATTTACTACATTTGGGGTAAAACATTACACGTATTGTTATTATTTTTCAAGGAATCCCACTGCAAACATCACACGTTTTCCTCGGTGCTTTTTTCCGCTGGTTTAGCCCTAGCTTTCCGTCCGGGAGACTGCGGTAAGGCACTCCTGTGAGCGCTGAATGGGTTAAAGTGTCTGAAAATAAATGT
The DNA here is from genome assembly GCA_036426205.1 of Ascaphus truei. NCBI lineage: Eukaryota > Metazoa > Chordata > Amphibia > Anura > Ascaphidae > Ascaphus > Ascaphus truei. Next base: position 256,445 of record WSYH01000088.1, on the reverse strand, counting down.
ATTGCTCAATGGAGCTACGCAGGCCTCGGAGACGACTTTTTCTTCTTCTTTTGCATGAAAGACACAAAATGATTTAATCCGAACAGAACTCCCATCTGTCATGTGGAAAGTGCCGGGCGGAGTGATTTATAATCTGCTGCAGGCTATTAGGGGCCATTGATTAGGGGGTTTGTGGCACAATCAGCTTTTCCTTTGAATTAAGTCGCCATTGTTTCCTTTTAATTATCTAAAAACTGGCGACGCCTGTACTTAACAAAAAATTTTTTTAAATTATTTTTTAAGTGACATCAAAGGTTCCTCTCGGGCTGTGTGACCCACTCCAGCTAACACCCAGAGGAAGGGTCCCGGCTTGTCAGGGGGGGCGGGAGGCAGCGGAGAGGTGTTGCAATCAACTGGCTGTGGGCATGAAGTGGGAATGTGTTAAGAGTCACAGCAGAGTATTAAAGTGGTGACATCACTGCCTTTGGAGCAGGTAACACAGGTTCACGTCCCAGTATCACCTGTGCGTGAAAAAGACAAGAAAACAGCGCACAACGCTCGAAGTGTAGTAGTATTATTAATTATATATATATATATATATATATATATATATGGTGTAGAAAAGGGTAATAAACCTGCGTACATCAGAACAGTTGGTAAAAGCATATCATGTAACAAGACATGAGTTACCACACAAAGGGCCCACGTGTAGATGGAGGGGTAGATGTCTCGAACACCTTCAGGGTACAAACGGGAAGATATCACCCTTCTTCAGGTGTTGGCGCCTCGTGTGGTTTCACAGGAGTTCTTGTTAGTAATAGTACTAGTCCCGTTGACTGTGTCCTGGGTAACGGAGCACAGTGTGCTCAAAGGTCACTCAGAGCACTTCCTTGGTAATGCCGAATGGGTTCCCTCACTTCTGCTCCGACCAGCAAACGTAGCTCTTTAGCGTCAGAGCGGAGGGGGATCCTGGTGGAACGGCGTACACACGGCTGCTCCGGAGCACGGATCAGAGCGTCCCACAGGAGCAGCCGTGTGTACGACGTGGGGGCCTCTGTAACCGCGGGGCACGGTGCGGTGGCAACGATGGCGCCGGCCCTGGGTGGGGCTCACCAAGCGCCATGTCGCACATTCACAGCCGTCAATATCAAAGACCTCACAAAAAGAGACTCTCCTGTGGAAGATGGGGGGTCCGGGAACGTGGCGCTGTTCAGGAAAGAGCAGGTGTTACCTCAATACCTCGTTGTCTGGTCCTGTAAAGGAAACCCGTGCAGGGAAAGGCGCAAGAGCCATTGATCTTTGGTCTAAATGTATGATATATGTTTGTTGTTCTATTTCTAAAAATGTTATACTATGTTTGAAACTGTTCAGGGCAATTTCGGATATGGAGCGGCGGGCACCTCCGCCCTTTCTCCCACCTGGCTCACCTGGGCCCATTTTATGTTTTGCACGCAAGGTTCCCCCACGTTGTTATTGATACCCCTGATGCGTGTGACGTGCTCGTCGCTAATCACGAGGCCGACCCTCAGGGCTGAGGCAGGGTATGGGAACTGACCGCAGGCGTAGGGACTGGGAATATCCGGGTCACAGGCTGAGGTCGGGACGGGGTGCAGCAGCGTAGTCGGTGTCACGGTTCCAAGGTCAGAGAAGGAGGACGGCAAGCAGAGTCCGTGCCCAGGCAAAGGGTCAGCGAAGAAAAAGTGTAAAGCAGGGAACCTGCCGGAGTCCAAGATCAGCCACCTTGCCTGGGCACTGGCTAAGAGTAAATGCTGCTATTTAAAAGCCAGGAACAGGTGCACCCAATTCCATCCTTCATCCTGGGTTGAGGGTGGAATGAAGCCACTTCGGCCGTCTTGGCTGAGGGCGAAATGACCTCAAATGTCAGCCATCTTGGTAGAGGCAAGGCGCTCAGGGATGTGTTAGAGTAGGAGAGGGCTTCATGTCCTGTGCACCGATCTTGGAAAAGATTGGTATGAGCCATATTCCCAGGTGCTCGGTGCACTTTTATGCCTTACACCCTACCTACCCCCCACTTTTATATATTTTGATCTAACCAAACCCCCCCACCCACTACCACCATTCAGCTCTGCTCTCACCTATTTCTGCCCCTCCAATCGTACCTGCTTGCCTAATCTCCGGCTGGGAGGCTGGCATCAATTTGTTGGTACCGACTTCCATATCTGGTACGAAGAGAAACAATTGCGTGTTAATATACTGAATTACTTATATCAATACAGCATATCTAGTGTAACCATTCTCCAAACTTATCCTCCATAAACACCTGCGGTCTTGATTCAAATTTTAAGCAACGACTCGCACCTTCTGAACTCAAAAAGTGGCAGGGAAATATTATCTTTCTTCAGGAAACTCATTTTAGCAATCAAGAAACCCCCCCAACACCCCCCCCTCCCGTTTCCAAATACTTTGAAAAGTACATATCCTATAATGACCGGGTGGACATCTGGGATCACAGACATCTATTTGTCCTGTAACCAAGAAGAATATCTATACAATGTATGTTTGGATGGTATTTAACACCTAGATGTGTCTAGACACTTCAGATGAATGCTGGAGACAATGCGGGCAGACAGGTGATCTTGAGCATGGTTCTGTCCAAAAGCACAGCCATTTTTGGATCATGATATAAAACCTAATAGAGGAAACTCTAGGAACCGAGATTCCTCTGGGTCCGATTTTTCTTATGCTGTCGGAACCCATTGAGAACATTATCCTCTTTCTTCACAAATTAATCTCCCATGTCCTTACAGCCGCCAGTCCAACCTCTGCAGCATGGATGAGCCACCTCACGCCCTCAGAAAACACAGTGGGACATACTGTAGGATAGAAGAGGTGATGTGAATGGAAAGACTTGCATCTATCTATCTATCTATCTATCCATCTATCTATCTATCTATAATTGAAAACGTTGTATGTTGGCTGTTCTTATGGGCAATCTGATTGGTCCGTCGGTCTGTCACTCAGCCTCTGGCCAATCAGATTGCTCCGTGGCCCGGCCCGGCCCCAGCACGCCTCTCATTGGCTTGCTTGCTTCTGTGGCCTCGCCCGCTCTCCTCTTCGCCCCGTGTCCTCTGTGTCCCTCTCCCCCCGTGTCCTCTGTGTCCCTCTCCCCCTCTGTGTCCCTGTTTCCCGCTGAGTCTCCCTGCCCCCGGATATCACCTCCACCTGCCCCCCCCCCCCCCCCCGGTAGCACACGCCAATGCCATCCGGGTGTCAAAACTGCCCCCTGTATCGGTCCCCCCACCCCTTTCCCCGGTTCCCCCGTCAAATGCGCGTTGCACATGTGCTCCGTCGTCCAGCGGCCTGGCGGTGCTCGCATGCTGCGGTTCCAGCCTGCGGCTGCTCCCACTCATCGGACGCCTCAACGTCCTCCCAACGCCGGCTTGCGCCTGCTCTGGGTAGCCATGCGCCCGCTTCGGGTCGCCGTGCGCCCGGCAGCGTCCTCCCGATGCCGGCTCGCGCCCGCTCCGGGTCACCATGCGCTCGGCGGCCTGCGCTGCATGCTCCGCCCCCCTCGCCCGGGACCGACCAGTCAGAGCGCCCGGACAGGAGAGAGGCGCCTTCAGGACCGGTGGGAGCTCGGAGACTGGACGGAGGTGGCTGGTGTCCGCCGGTGGGGGGGAGGGGCGGGTCCTCACTGCAGTCGTTGTTGGTGCCCGAGGACATTTGTGTGTGTGTGTGTACTGTATGTGTGTGTGACACTGGGTGTGTGTGTATGTATGTGTGTGACACTATATGTGTGACACTGTGTGTGTGTGTAGGTATCTGACACTGTGTGTATGTGTCTGACACTGTGTGTGTGTATGTGTGTGACACTGTGTGTGTGTGTATGTGTGTGACACTGTGTGTGTATGTGTGTGACACTGCGTGTGTGTGTGTGTGTGTGTGTGTGTGTGTGTAGGTATCTTACACCTAGTGTGTATGTGTCTGACACTGTGTGTGGATGTGTGTGCCGGTGTGTGTACTATGTAATGTGTGTTGACACTGTGTGTGTATGTGTGTGACACTGGTGTGGGTGTGTGTAGTATGTGCTTGTGTCGCTGTGTGTGTGTTTGTGAATGTTGTGTGTGTGTGTTGAATGTGTGTGTGAGCGGGGGGTTGTGACCTGTTGTGTGTGTGTGTGTGTGTGTGTCTTACTGATGTTGTTATGTGTTGTGATTGATCAGTTTGTGAGACCTGTGTGTATTGTCTGCACTGTGTAGTGTGTAGTTGTGTCTCACTGGGTGTGTGTGTGTCTCACTGGGTGTGTGTGGCACTGTGTGGTGCGCGGGGGGGGGGGGAAACAGCGACCGGAGCGGCGCAGGGGGGGACACGGCCGGAGATGTGCAGGGGGGGGGGGGACCGGAGCTGCGTAGGGTGGGGGGAGGCGGAGAGAGGGGGGAGCGGAGAGGGACATTGGAGAGAGGAAGTAGCGGGAGGTTTTGGTCCCGGGCAGCTCCGGGTCTCAGCTAGTCTTTCCTAAAAAACAACACAAGAAAGTGCCACAAAGCTGGGACCCTCGGGTGAATAGATAGTCTATTTCCCATGAATCATAACCACACAGGCAAAAAGCTGAGCGTCTCTCCAATGATAAACCTGGTGGGAACGGATATTCTCCTGGGTGTTACCCATTCCGCTACAGCGTAACTCGGTATTAGGTTGTGGTCACGTATCCCTCCCTCTATAACAGGGGAGGCCAACTCCTTTCCTCATGTGCCACCAACAGGCCAAGTATTAGGGATGTCCCTGCTTCAGTACAGGTGGCTCAATCAGTGGCTCAGTCATTCTGGCTGAGCTAATGATTGAGTCACCTGTGCTGAAGCAGGGATATCCTTAAATCTTGACCTGTTGGTTGCCCATGAGGATAGAAGTTGGCCTCCCCTGTTATATATATATATACCCTGTCCCCCACCCCTGCCCCCCTTTTTTTATCCCTATAATTTCAATAAAGTTAAAGTTAAAAAAAAAAGAGAGAAATGGAGTTGGTGTTTTTATCTGGGGAGGAATACAATGCACATAATTTATTCTCTTTTTTTTTTTAACTTTAACTTTATTGAAATTATAGGGATATAAAAAAAGGGGGGCAGGGGGTGGGGGACAGGGTCGGGTATAGTATATATAAACAGGGGAGGCCAACATTCTATCCTCATGGGCAACCATACAGGTCAAGATTTAAGGATATCCCTGCTTCAGCACAGGTGACTCAATCATTAGCTCAGCCAGAAGTATCTGAGCCATGGATTGAGCCACCTGTACTGAAGCAGGACATCCCTAATACTTGGCCTGTTGGTGGGACATGAGGAAAGGAGTGGCCTCCCCTGTTATAGAGGGAGGGATACGTGACCACAAACTAATACCGAGTACGCTTGTGTAGCGGAATGGGTAACACCCAGGAGAATATCCGTTCCCACCAGGTTTATCATTGGGAGAGACGCTCAGCTTTTTGCCTGTGTGGTATGATTCATGGGAAAAGACTATTCTATTCACCCGAGCAGGGTCCCAGCTTGTGGCACTTTCTTGTGTTGTTTTTTAGGAAAGACGTAGCTGAGACCCGGAGTGCCCGGACCAAAACCTCCCGCTACTTCCTCTCTCCAATGTCCTCCTCCGCTCCCCCCTCTCTCCCGCTCTCCCCCACCCTACGCAGCTCCGGTCCTCCCCCCCCCCTGCACATCTCGGCCGGTGTCCCCCCGGCGCCGCTTCCGGTCGCTTGTTTCCCCCCCCCCCGCGCACCACACAGTGCCACACACACCCAGTGAGACACACACACACCCAGTGAGACACACATACACACACACAGTGTCAGACACATACACACAGTGTCTCACACACACACACACACACACACACACACACACACATCACACACACACACAGCACACAACAAACAACACACAACACACACACACACACACACAACACACACACACATACAACACGCAGTGTCACACACATACACACACAGTGTCACACACAACAAACAAAACAGAACACACATACACACACACAGTGTCAGACACATACACACAGTGTCAGATACCTACACACACACACAGTGTCACACATATAGTGTCACACACATATATACAGTACACACACACACACACACACACACACAGTGTCACACACATACACACAGTGTCACCACCACAGGTCACACAAATACACCACACACACAGGTCACACACATACACACACACAGTGTCAGACACTACACACAGTGTCAGATACCTACACACACACACAGTGTCACACACATACACACACAGTGTCACACACACTGTGTCACACACATACACACACACACAGTGTCACACACATACACACAGTGTCAGATACCTACACACACACACAGTGTCACACATATAGTGTCACACACATACATACACACACACCCAGTGTCACACACATACAGTTACACACACACACACACAAAGGCTCGGGCACACAACAACGACTGCAGTGAGGGGACCCGCCCCTCCCCCACCGTGCGGACACCAGCCAATCCTCAGTCCAGTCTCCGAGCTCCCACGGTCCTGAAGGCGCGCTCTCTCTGTCAGGGCGCGCTATGACTGGTCGGCTCGCCGGAGAGGGGGGGGCGGAGCATGCAGCGCAGGCCGCCGAGGAATGGTGACCCGGAGCGGAGCGAGCCGGGCATCGGAGAGGACGCTGCCGGGCGCACGGCGACCCGAAGGGCGCATGGCTACCCAGGAGCAGGCGGCAACCCGGCGTTGGGAGGATCGTTGGGGTACATGCGTGGGAGCAGCCGCAGGCTGGAACCCGCAGCATGCGAATAGCACCGCCAGGCCGTGGACGACGGAGCACATGTGCAACGCGCATTGACGGGGGAAACCGGGGGAAAGGGTGGGAGGGGGGGAGGGGACGGTGGGGACCGATACAGTGGGCAGTTTTGACACCAGGAGGGCATTGGCGTGTGCTACCGGGGGGGGGGGGGGGGGTGCAGGTGGATGGGATGCTGATATCCGGGGGGCAGGGAGGGACTCAGCGGGAAACAGGGACAACAGAGGGGGAGAGGACACAGAGGACACGGGGGGAGAGGGACACAGAGGACACGGGGGCGAAGAGCGAGGCGGCGGGCCAAGAAGCAAGCAAGCCAATGAGAGGCGTGCTGGGGCCGGGCCGGGCACGGAGCAATCTGATTGGCAGAGGCTGTGTGACAGACCGACGGACCAATCAGATTGCCCATAAGAACAGCCAACATACAACGTTTTCAATTATAGATAGATAGATAGATGGATAGATATAGATAGATAGATGCAAGTCTTTCCATTCACAATCACTCTTCTATCCTACAGTATGTCCCACTGTGTTTCTGAGGGCGTGAGGTGGCTCATCCATGGTCGCATGAGGTTGACTGGCGGCTGAAAGGACATGGGGGAGATTAATTTGTGAAGAAAGAGGATAATGTTCTCAGGGTCCGACAGCAATAAGAAACTGGTACCCAGAGGAATCTCGGTTCCTAGATGTTCTCTCATTAGGTTTGCTATTTCATGATTCACTATAGATTATGGCTGTGCTTTTGGACAGAACCATGCTCAAGATCATCCGGTTGTCTGCCCGCCATTGTCTTCCAGGCATGGTCATCTGATCAGGTTGTTCTAGACACATCTATGGTGGTTATAATACCATCCAAACATACATTTATAGATATGTCTTCTTGGTTAAAGGACAAATAGGATGTCTGTGATCCCAGATGTTCCACTTCGTTCATTATAGGATAGTTACTTATTCAAAAAGTATTTATTTGGAACGTGGAGTGTGGGGGGTGTTGGGGGGGTGTTTCTTGATGCTTAAATGAGTTACCTGTAGAGTATATAGATATTAGTTCCTGCCACTTTTTGGTTCAGAAGGTAGGTGCGAGGTCGTTGCTTAAAATTTGAATCAAGACCGCAGGTTGGTATGGAGGATAAGTTTGGGTATGAAGGTTACACGTATGATATGCTGTATGAATATAGTAATTCAGTAGATAACACGCCAATTGTTGGGTCTTTCGTACCAGATATGGAAGCTCGGTGGTACCAACAATTTGAGCGACAGTCATTCCCAGCCGGAGATAGGCAAAGCAGGTACGATGATGCAGGCAGAAATAGTGGAGAGCAGAAGAGTGAATGGTGGTAGTGGGTTGGGGGGTTTGGTTGAGATCAAAAAATAAGAAAAGTGGTGGGGTTGTTAGTAGGGTGTGTAATATAGGAATAAAAGCTTGCACCGAGCCACCTGGGAATATGCTCATACCAATCTTTTCAAGACGGGCACAGGAACATGAAGCCTTCTTCTTTGATTATAACACATTCCCGTAGAGCGCCTTGCCTTACAAGATGTGGCGACATTGGGTCACATTTAGTCACGTCAGCCAAGACTGGTCCCGATATGTGCTATCTTCACCCTCAATCCGGGGATGAAGGATGATGTGGGTGCACCTGTTCCTGGTATTTAAATAGCTAGCATTAACTCTGACAGTTGCCCAGGCAGTAGGTGGCTGAATTTGCGACTCCGGCAGGTTCCTGCCTGTTTACCACTTTTCTTCGCTGAACCCTTTGCCTGGGCTACGGAACTTAGCTTGCCGTCCTCATGCTTCTGTTCTGAAGACTTGTGATATCGTGACACACGACATACGTGTGCACCCCGTCCCGACCTCAGCAGCCTGTGACTTTTCGATATTCCCAGTCCCTACGCCGGCGGTCAGCTTCCCAATACCCTGCCTCAGCCCTGAGGTCGGCTCGCTGTGATTATGCGAAGAGCTACGTTGCTACACGATCATGGGGGAGGTATCAAATAACAACCGTGGGGGGAACCGGATGCGTGCAAACCATAAAAGCCCAGGTGGCCGGGAAGGATAGGAAAGAGAGATAGTAGAGAAAAGGTTGCGGATGGCGCCCGCCGCATCCATATCCGAAATGGACCTGAAAAGTTTCAAACATAGTAAACCGTTTATTTAGAAATAGAACAACGAACATAGATCATATAATTTATGACCGTAAAGATCAATGGATTCTTGCGCCTTTCCCTTGATTCAGCGGGTTTCCTTTACAGGACACAGAAACAGACGGTTTGAGGTGAACACCTGCACTTTCTTCTGAAACAGTGTGCCCGTTGTTTCCGAGCATCCCTCCGCATTTCCACAGGAGAGTCTCTGTTGTGTGACAGGCGTCTGTTGATATTGACGGCTGTGAATTGGCGACATTGGCGCTTGAGTGAGCCCCAACCAGGGGCCCTGGCGCCACTCGTGCCACGCGCACCGGTTGCCGCGGTTACAGAGGCCCCCATCGTTTCCGTACAATCACGGCTTGACTTCTGGGGACGCCTTCTGATCCGTGTTCCGGAGCATGCCGTGTGTACGCCTTTTGCTTCCACCAGGATCCCCTACGCTCTGAGTCTAAAGAGCTCGGTTGTGGTAGAGCAGAAAGTGAGGGAAACCCATTCGTGCGCTTTTGTCTCCCCAGTACCAAAGGAAGTGCTTGAGTGAACTGCTTTGAGCACACTGGCTCCGTGTACCCAGGACACAGTCAACGGGGACTTAGTACTTATAAAAACTACATATCCTGTGAAACCACACGAGGCGCCCAACACCTGAAGAAGGGTGATATCTTCCCGTTTGTTACCCTGAAGGGTTCGAGACACTTACCCTCTCATCTACACGTGGGCCCTTTGTGATGGTAACTCATGTCTTGTACATGATATGACTGTTTACCACGTTCTCGATGTACGACAGGGTTTATTTACCCTTTTCTACACCATATTATATATAGATTATTATTTTATATATATATATTAATAAATTACTATACACTTGCGAGCGTATGTGCCGCGTTTTCTGTCTTTTTCCACGCTCAGGTGATATGGGACGTTGATACTTGTGTTACCTGCGTCCAAGCAGTTATTGATGTCACCACTTTACATACGTCGTGCTGTGACTTAACATTAAACATTTTCACCCTTCATGCCCACAGCCAGTTGATTGCAACACCTCTCCGCTGCCTCCCGTAGCCCCCCCTGACAAAGCCAGTGGTGAACCCTTCCTCTGGTGTGTTAGGTGGAGGGGGTACAAACTTTGTTCCCTGAGAGGGACCTTTGATGTATCTTAAAAAGATTTAATTTAAAAAAAATTTTTTGTCTAAGTCCAGGCGTCGCCAGTTTTTAGATAATTAAAAGGGAACAAACCTGTGGTTCGACATTAAATTGACAAAGCTGAATGTTGTTGTTAGCCACAAACCCCCTAATCAATGCCGCCCTAATAGCCTGCTCAGCAGATAGATATAATCACTTCCGCCATGGCACTTTCACATGACAGATGGGGAGTTCTCGTCGGATTTATAATATTTGTGTGTTTTCATGCAAAGAAGAAGAAAAAGTTCGTCTTCCGAGGCCTGCGTAGCTCCATTGAGCAAGAATTTATTTTTCAGACAACTTAACCCATCAGCGCCTCACAGGTAGTGCCTATACGCAGTCCAGGACGGAATAAAAAGCTAGGGCTAAGACCTTAGGGCGAAAAAGCACCGAGGGATTAAACTGTGTGATGTGTGCAGTGGGATTCCTTGAAAGAATATAACAATGACGGTTAATAGTTTTGACCCCAATGTAGTAAATTTCCCCCGAGTGTAGATGTGTTGCGAGAACACCCAAGAGCTAGCGGATCATCACACGGTTGCTTGTGCCGCGCCGTTGGTAAAGAAAAAGTGAATCTTCGCTGGGGTGGCCCTCCGAAACATTGGTACACCAATGTTATAGAGTTACGGAGCAAGGACTAACTTTCCACCGGCTGCGGGACGCCGGGGGAGGGAAGGGAAAAAGGATTGAGGCGCGCCCGGCGCCAAATTGTTAGGGTTGTACAGAACGCGCAGCTGCGACTCCGGGAGGAATAAGGCGGGATCGAGCCACAGCGGTATTCCCCCCATCATATTATATAGGCTGCGATGGCAGTGTACCCAGCGCTGCACCATTACATCTCTGCAGGCAGAGTGTGACTAGACACCAATGATCCCCAGGAGAGCTGGTCATCGGACCTGAACCAATTCTCCTCGGCTATCTGCAAATCGCCCCAAGTTAGCCGGTGATTTCGCCATTGCCACCGAGTTTCGCCTTCTATACACGGGGGAGGGACTGGAGCGTTCTCCAGCGGCGCAGGGGCTTGCGACGATCAGTAATGTTACTGGGGAAGCTTCATTTATTAGTAAGATAAAAATTTACCAGGAAGTAATACATTGAGAGACGTCTCGTTTTAAGTATGTCCTGGGCACAGAGTAAGGGACCAATAATACATGGTGATCAAGTACAGTTACATAATGAGGCAGCGTATATACATTAATATACCAAGACATTGCATGCACAGTTAAAGTTGGGGTTCCGGGTTAGCCGAGTATTGGAGGTGGAAAGATTGTAAAATAAATAAACTGGGGCGGTGTGTTGAGTGAACTTATACACAATAAAAGTGGAATTCTAACAGGCAAGTTATTTAGTGATTTTAACACAATTATCTTGACGCTACTTCAGCTTTTTTACGACCTGTGCAAATTTGGGGCTTGTCCAAACAATCGGCATATTTAGGGGCGTAACCTCACAGCATATTGTATTAGCAGTATCTGGGAAATAATGATCTTTTATGTATATGAGTAGAAAACATACAGAGGAAGTACTCGGAGGCGTTACTAGAGTAACACTTGCAATCCCAACACAGGCGGGAGTTGGTTAGAAAGTCCTTTTTGGAAAACTCCCAGGGGGTAGTTTAGTTTGGCCCTTATTTACTAATCGGTTGTCTTGCCATAGGACACTTCTGTTAGTAAATATAAATCTTATCTCCCTGTGCTCCGGGGCACCACAGCCTGTGACCAGCTCGGGACATGTGCCTGACATATTACACGTACAGCCCTAATATCTAGACTGACTCCAAACACGGTTCATGGTCCCAGGTTCAGCAAGTATCCGGCCCGACTCCTACTTCTCTTACCCGTGCCACCCCAAAAACTGGATAACAACATACGGAAGACTATTCACAGCCGCCGCACACACCAGTCTAAGTTCTTTACCGTGTTACAACGTTATAATATATATTATCTGTTGTGGGGACTGTGATGCAATGCCTGGTTGTAGACAAGTATAACCTCTGCTCACTTAAGTAACTACAGTAGTATTAGTAACCATTGGGATCTGTCAGCATAAACTGTGACCAGGACAGACTTGGAAATGAGCGTTAGGTTATCTAAATGTATGACTTCATGTAAAACTTTTTAACAAAATCAATATAAATGATAATTAAATGTATACCCTTGCAGTTTACTAGAAGAAACTCACTCTCGTGTGCTACTGGGTGAAAGTTATATAACAAAGACAAAAAAGGTATTTAAAAAGAAATATAAAACTCACGCAAGATGCAAACCCCCGCGAACGTTTCAGGGTAAGACGTTTAAATTAAAAAACGGAAAAACATTGTTAAGAGGGCATGGATTATTTTATTACCGTTTCTGTGCAAAGCGCGGGCATATTTCCTCAGCCGTTTTCAACAGGGGACTACGGGGATGTTGGAAGACGACCATCATGTAATCAACAAGTTATATACAACAAGGACACGCATGCGGCAAACCAGGAGGAAATGGGTAACGAGGGCCCTGGTCGCAGAGCTTACAATCAACAGGGATCTAACATTTCAAACCTACGTGTTTGGATGTGGTCCTTGGCTCCGCACGAGTCTATCTTTCCCGGCCCCGATGCAGGGGGATAGTCCCCCCCATCCAAAATGACATTTTACGAAACGGCCTCCTTAACCTGTGAAAGATGTAGAGCGGCGGTGGACTCGCGCGGCTCTCTCTAGTTAAGGAAAGCCAAGGGAGAGTCCTTGCCAACCCGTATGGTGATTAATATGTGCTGGAGGTCAGGGACAGAAAGCGAAGCTGTTTTGACCCTGTCTCCCCCCCTCTTCTAATGGGCATTTGATTATCCTGGGGATGTTTGTGATGTGAAACAGGCAACAGATTCCCTTTCAGGCCCTCCTGTGAAAGTGAAGGTTCCATAAAACCAAGAAAGCCCAGAAGTTTCAGAAGCCTGTGAACCACTTTTGGCTGCAAGGTGGCCAGTAGTGGAGTAAAAATTCCAAGATGCGTGATCAACACGGACTGGAGAACAGAAGTCCCTGTGTGACCGATTATATTGCAGGAGATATACGCCAATACTTATACCCGGAGCGAGAATCTCCCTTCTCCTCTTAGTGGGCGGTCATTTTTGCAATTTAAAAGAGCAATCCAGTTATTATTTATATATAGAAATGAAGCAGGGGGTCTACGGAGCGGAACCCCCTTAATTTCAGCTCCGGGGGACCCCACGGTCTTCCGAGATATTATCCAGTAGCTGGTGCCGGTAGTGGCCTCCGGCTAAGCATAGCAGTGTGATGACGCGGCGCCAAAGGATTAACGTTACGGTCGGTAGTCCATGGATCCCTGATGAAGAGCGCGATAGCAAACATTGTCCCCAGCGCTGTGTGGTGACCAGTGGTCTGGAACTACTGTACATGTTACTTGGCTGGGGGAAATATTAGGAGGATGCTTTAATGCTCCTCCCACGTAGAGCACTGAGTGACAGGCAGTGGGTACCACTTGGGCGAAATTCTTGGAGAAATTCTTAACCTGCTTGCGGGGCTGCGGGGGGGGGTTGGTTTCTGCATCTCCGTCTGCAAAAGAAGGGCAACATACCGGATATGCCCTCAACATCCCCCAAACTTACATTATTGAGATGACACCTGCCGCTCAAAAAGAACAAAACACCTCAGATACACTGGGAGATATGCAAGGTTTATGTAAAATGACTCACACCCCACACTTTTCTAAAGCCTGGGGACAAAACAAAATGGATTTTTTCAGAATCCACAAAAGTCGGAATTTAAGATAAAATTTCATGTGCATTCACAAGAGCCGATGGTGGATTCCACCACAGAATTCCCGATTGGGTGGATTGCCACAAAGATCCGATGGTGGATTCCACAAGATCTTGATGGCCGAATCAGATGAATCTCGCTGAAAGTGTTTGGCGCCCCATTCCTGCTGATTTGGCATTGCGAAGTCGGTTCGCGAGAGAGCCGAGGAGACATGGGTTGAGAAAGTGGAGAAGGGAAAAGAGGGTGGAGAAAGGGAGCCTTGCCAACAAAATGAGGGGTGGTCTGGTTAGATAGATGATAGTATAACACACCAAACACAACACAAAACACCAACCACAACAAAGCACACACACACACTAATCAACACGACCACAAACACACCAGGATATATTAGTATATATATATATTATATATATTTTTTTTTGTATGCACTGTGGAATAATAATAAATTGGTTGTATGTGGGCTATATAGAGTTAACACTAATTAATGTATGGTTAAATACATATAGTTTAGCGACAAAGTCAAACGACGCATGTTTGGTGACATGGATCATGTTTGAGAGACTGCGCCAGACTGGTGGAACCATGTGTTTTGTCTCTATACGGAAGTAGGTAGCAGTCCCAGTTGTTTGCTGTAAGTGTCCCGCCTATGGTTGTCCGGGACAGGCGCCTGTCCCGAGTGTTACCAGACCTTCAACATCAAAGCGAAATTAATCTGTGGGTACCTAGTGGCATCTGGGTTATCGATGACTTTATTTTTGGGAGGAGGTGGGGAAAATTTGGACGCTTCAAAAGGTGCCTGTCCCCAATTGTCCCTGAAGGGACAGATTTTATAAACTTAACCCTTCTCTGGGCAGCTGGCCAGTAGTGAGAGTAACACATTACGTTTATAGTGTATATTAAGGACAAGCTTACATTACATAAGAATATTAAAAGGTCACCTGGGGGAACCTTTGCATGTTTTCAGAACACGTCTGCAACCCCTGTCTTTCCCCATAAATCGCATCCTAGCATACAGTGCGTGCCCTGCTGCAGAAGGATTTGGGTATAGGACATGCAATCGTGAGCACACCGTTGTCAGTTTTTGGCTTAAAATCCATTTTAATATGGGACCCCCCATAAGCTTCTGACCTGCCTGCATCAATTACACAGCTTTCAGTCACAGATTGGGTTAAATAGAAGGAATTCCCCAGCTCAACGAGTGTTAAACGGTTTTCGGTTTTTTCTTAAGCAAAAAATAAATAGATAATGATATAAAAAAAAGAGGACATGATCGGGTCGGCTTGGAAGCTGGGAAAAATCGGCTCGAACTAGAAATATATGTAGAGAATAGATTAGAACAGGGCTGGTGCGCAACAACAAGGGGGCGCGACAGCACAGCTTTGAAGCGACATGCCGGGTTAAGAGTGCATATCCAGTAACCCCACCCACAGACAGACGTTCCGATCTTAATTGGTCTAAATCAGTGTGAGGTTGGTTTGGGTTATACTGGCTAGCAATGAAGCAATGAGGATGATTGGGTTTTTACCATAATTAGTTAAGTATGGTGAGTAGAACAATAGTGACCAAAACCCCAAACAGCAAAAGCTTTATAGACAAATGAAAAGTACTGTAATGGATCATTTGCATGCTTAGACAGGGCTGCAACCCCGCGGTTCACCATTATCCCCAGCACCCAGCACTTACATGCAGCAAGGGGATTCATGGGAAACAATGACATGCAAATGAGACCACAGTGCAACCTGTTTGCTCAAAACCATTTTTAACAGTGGTTCTGTTGGCTTAAGCTTGCTTGCATGGTCACAGCTTTGAGAACAAGCCAGGTTAAGATATCAGACATATGTATCTTATGAGAGAAAGAGGGAACGAGGGGGAAGACAAGCGTTTAACTGGGAGAGAAAGATCCAAGCTCAAGCAAGGAAGACCAAAGAGAGAGAAGGATGATAAAGCGGCGGGAGAGAATGAGGGAGGGGAGACGCAAAATAGTTTGGGAGGTCTTTATATACCGGGGTGGGTGAGGGAGCTTTGTTGCAGCAAAGGCGAAAGTGAGGGGAACAGGTTTGTTTTTAAGCGAGAAGAGAGAGGGAGAGATGAGGGAGCGGGAGAAAGAGAGAACATTAGAGGTTGAAAGGGGGGCATGCAATAGGGGACAGTATGGGCAGACGCAGGAGATTAGCAGGAGGCATACATAGAGGATCAGAGCGTGGGTACTGTATGTGGGAGGAGCAGATGAGTGGAGATCCCTGAGGTAAGGAGGAGAATTTTGTTTTCAGGTGGGTGATCCGAAATTTGATGGGAAGCCAGGAGAGGGATTTAAGAGATGAACAAGGGACTGTTATAGAGAAAGTATATTATTCTAGCAGCAAGTGTTGGATAAATTGCAGTAGGAGAAATTGAGGCCAGGGAGGCCTTGTTAGCAGTATGTTACATAATCCAGACGCGGGAGGTAATAAATGGAATTAGAATGAAGCGGAAATCTGACAGCAGGTCGAAGGGAAGTGAGGAGGGTTGCATCTTGGCCAAACATTCCTTCCTCTGTAGAGACAAAATGTAGCAACCTTGGAATGTGATGTGCATGGAGACAAGTAAGGGAGAGGAGACAAAGGTCACTCTGGGCAAATCGTGGTAACCATTGATAAGTTACAAACTTTAAACTCCCCTGTGAGTTCCTGGGCGAGAGTGGACACACAATTCGCAAGAGCATTTTGACAATGCTGGGAGGAGATAGGCTCATGTGTATCCCAGGACAACAGAATGAAGTACCAATCAGATGATGTGCGAGGGATGCGAAACAGCGACTAACATCCCACAGCGAACTATTACACAAAATGATCCCCGTCTGAACCCCCGTTCGGACGTCAGGTTTAATCTGGGCCATTAACCTTGCACCAGTGGCTGTCTAAGACGTACCTGGACTGTCAGAGGAAAAGAGAAAAAGCGCCGTCCGAAAGAGGCGGTGCAGAGCGATAGGAATGGATAACTTCACAGCGTAACGGGGAACATGGCGAGTGAGGAGAGAGTGGGATAACGGGGATAATGTGGGGCTATGCAGAGGGGGGCGTGAGATTCCGGCGATTTGGTTTGATCATGTCGTGATTCCAGTACGTTTCTGAAGTTTAGCTTTTGGAGACCATCGCTTGTTTTGATATTTTAGGTGTTCCGGCGTTTTTCTATATTATTATTTGTAAAATATATATATATATCCTGTTTATCAGTTGTGAACAATGAAAAAACCAAGCTGAGCCCATTTGACTTTAGCCCCCGGAGGGGGCCGCTACGACTAAGTAGAAAAAGAGTCGGCGACCTGTCGCATACCGTGGCAAAGCGATACACAAGGTGAGAAATGGAGTTGGTGTTTTTATCTGGGGAGGAATACAATGCACATTTCTGTGTTTGTTTATTGTAGTTCAGATACCTGTGCTGAAGCAGGGATATCCTTAAATCTTGACCTGTTGGTTGGAGTTGGTGTTTTTATCTGGGAAGGAATACAATGCACATTTCTTTGTTTATTTATTGTAGTTCAGATATACATGTATCTTTTTTTGCTTCGGGTTCTGACACCGCCACTGGAGTGCAAGCTCTTGGGGGCAGAGGTCATTGTAAATCCCTAAATGTGCTATAGGAAAACGTCGCTGTTATTGTGTTCTCGGCCCCGTATAAAAATCCCGGAGGAGAGGAGCGGCGGGGAGTAAATGTCGCTGCCTTGGAAGCAGGTGAGCCCAGTTAGATTCCCAAGGTCAGTTCTTATGACCTTGGGTAATGGGATCAGTTTACTGGTCTGGGGAGGGGGAGGGGGTGGGGAACAGCACCAGATTTAATCACAGAAAATGAATCCCGTTGAAAGCAATTGCAG
This sequence comes from Ascaphus truei, assembly GCA_036426205.1. Classification (NCBI taxonomy): domain Eukaryota; kingdom Metazoa; phylum Chordata; class Amphibia; order Anura; family Ascaphidae; genus Ascaphus; species Ascaphus truei. The sequence continues at coordinate 238,740 of WSYH01000088.1, read as the reverse complement.
CTTTTCTTTAGCACTAGTTTTGCCTCAGTTTTGCAGCAGCGGTAAATACGTCCCCAATACTGAGTTATAAACAAGCCGGGTTAGGAAATCACTATCGCAGCCACTGTCCAGGATGTGAAAGCAGAGACACACAGTGATCGTCCCGGGCTGCACGGGTATAGCAGGGGCTGCTGCACCTTCTGCAGCATTAGGGTGGGATATTCTGTGATATTCTGCGTTATCACTGCCACTAAATCCTATTGGAAACCTGAAATATTCTGCATTTATTAGCGGGTGGAATAAATAACCCTTCATTCCTCTGTCGTTCCAAACCAGTGCGGCAGCTATTCCAACGCTGCAGGGATCAGGGCAGTTGCAGACCTGCAGTATGTATGCAGGTGCTAACTGAATTTAATAGTTGCCACTCACCCCCCCTTCCCTGACCCCTATAGAAATAATGTCGTACAAGTATTTCTTCAAAATGGGAAGGAAGTGGAAGATTTCTCAATGTAGCATGGTAACAGGGTAAAAAGAGAAGATATAAGTAAAAATAACACAGGTTAACACACACGCACATCTCTCTCCGTGTATATATATATATATATCATGTCAAAATATTACTTGTGAGCACATTCACATGTCTTAGACGGGTCTGCATCCCTGCTTTTCGCCATTATCACCTACCATACATCGCTCCCACTGCAGCAAGGGATTCTGGGAAATGACATGCAATTGAGCACACCGTGTCACCTTTTGTCTCAAATCCACATTAAATGGAAAACCCTTAAGCCAATGCATGCTGCTTTAAACACAGCTTTTAAAAATAGCCTGGGATGAGATGCAAAGCCAGTAAACCCACTCACAGACAGACTGTTTCGACCTTGTGGATCTCGTCAGTGTGAGGTTGGTTGCACTGGCTTTGCAACTTGAGACATGAGTAGTTCTTCACCCCACATTATTTAAGTTCTGGTGGGTGAAAAGGTGACTAAAAACCCTCCACCTCTCTATATACAGTAGATATTTCTATGTGATGAAGGAGTTGCTGATAAGACTTTTTATCAGCCCATTGTGCCTCTTGCGCAAAGAGCTTACAATCAAATGTGTGTGCCAGGGAGATAAAGGGCCATATTAACTAAGTGATGCTATTCTACACGACACCTCCTGATTCCGTAGAAGATGCAGTACCTGACGTGCCATTCCCTTGAGTTGGGAGTATGGTGTCTTCCAGCGTAAGGAGTATTACGGTTTAACACCGCTAAGTAAATCTGGGCCAAAAATAACTTGCCAAAAATCACAAGAAGAAAAAAAAAAGGTGGGGATCAAGTTCTTTCTGGCAGCAAAGGGGTTCCGATAATAAGCTCTAGAAGTAGCTATACTCAGCACTGCTTTATATTGCAGCAGACTCATTCTGAATTGGGCGTAAGTCCCCACATCCTCTGCGGGTTTAACCCCTTCGCTGCTGGAGGAGCCGGCATTGCATGCCAGCCGCCGGTGAGCTTAGCGAGAGTCTACGTTGAATGTCTCCGATCTCTGGTGCGGGGAGTGAGTGACGCTCCCTTCCCCCGGAGTGAGTGACGCTCCCTTCCCCCGGAGTGAGGCTCCTAATACGGGCCGCTTGACTCAGACTCATTACTCTCCCCCGCCTGAGGGTGACCAGATCCCTCCTCCCCCCTGGCGCGCGGTTTTAACTAATGCACCTGTCGTCAGCCTAATGACTTCTAACCCGGGTTCCGGTGGCTGCCTGTCTAACCAATTACAGGACACTCCATTTGTCAGCTGGACAGAAGAATTAGCCAACTTGAGCAATGGACTTTTTAACCGAAAGGGCTTCTGCGTGGCCCTCGCTTAATTGTTATTAAACAAGCTGTTTAGTGTTGTTTCCTGCCTCCGGAAAGTTGAACAACTAATTCAACGTTTGTCTGTTTAAAGGGGCAGGGTACAAGGTTTCCCTATTCACATACGGCGACGTATTGACTAAGACACCTTCCTGTGCTGGGAGATACAGTGCAACATGTTCAAGTCCACAGGTTAGAAGGGGCCGTCCACCACAAGAAGGTGTCACATTATGGAAGGATAATGCCTAGTCAATGTGGGTTTATTGCCTCTATATTCCTTTTGTTTACCCAGGTGACATATTGCGTAGTAACATAGTCATTGACAATCACTATACAACATGCGGGTGTAAGATCCCTACAAGGGATCAAACCATTAGGGACATATTTACTAATACTCCGCATAAGACATCATTCCCTTATGAAGCCACGCTGGGAGCCACGCTGGAAGGTGTCTTCGGAAGTAGAATAGCTGGTTTTGTGGTCTTCTGTGCTTGTTGTCCTTTATCGGCGCTATTTTAGCTTTCTGGAATAGAGAGTATTTAATAACGATGATAATTCAATAGACGGATAGCAGCGGGACCATTTCCCAGGTATTTATAACATCGGTCGTTGTATATTTTCATTACCTGACCTCAGCGGGAATTGCCATGGGAAATGCTGCACTTGGCACACAGCTTGGACAAGGGGGACAAGGAGAACGTTAGCGGATGGGCCACTCGGACCCTTGGGGTGCTGGAATGGCCAGAGGCCACAAGTGTAAGAGCCCGGCTTTATATGCAGGTAGGGCCAGACTTAGGTTTTGCGGGCCCAAAGGCGGCACACTTCCTCCCCCCGCTCCCCGCCTGTAAAAGAAAGTTAAGGGACCCTCATCCTGCCAGCGTCGCGGTGTCATGACGCTGTGACGTAATATGATGCCACGCGTTGTCATAGGACGCTGTGGTGTCATTTGACGTCGGTCATCATGGCAATTCAACGCTACAGGCGGGCTGCCTGCTCCGGAAAAGGTGAGCACCCTCTCACAGAGCGCTCACACACACACACACACCACCCCCTGCTCCCACACCTCTGCCGGTCATGGGGCCCCGCGCTCTCTCCTCCAGCTCCCCCCCCCCATCCGGTCCAGTGGAAGTTGGATCCTGGCGCTGACAAGAGGAGGGAATGCGGGGGCTCCCCGAAGACGCGGAGCCCAAGGCGGCCACCTTGCTCGCTTTGCCCTAAGGTTGGCAGGTCATATAAAGTCTTATATATGGCCTATGTGGTAGGGGATCCCAGAGCCAGGGGCAGCGTGGGGGAAGTCTTGTAGGCAGGAGTGAGAGGAGGTATCGGGGTAGGAAGAGGGGCAGATATCGTGGGCAGAATGTGGGGGCGTTAAGCTATGTATTTGGGCCCACTCTATCTCCATTTGCTCAGTACCAGAAAGGAGTTGCTATGGGACAGGGCGGTGTGTCTGAAAAATGCTAAGTACAACCTACACTGCAGCACCGCGCAGGAGAGGAAGAGAACGGTGCTCGGAAAAGGAAAGGAATCCATGTGATTAGCGATTTGGGGTTTTTCAGTCACCCACCAGAAGATGAGCATGGCACTATATATATATATATATATATATATATCTATAGTGCAGAATAAATTAGTTCTTCAGTATTAGGTGATACCTTTTTTATTGGACTAACAATTTATGTCATAGGACAAGCTTTCGAGAGTTCTCCTCTCTTCTTCAGGTCAAGCAATACTGATATTCATTTATTGTTAGTCCAATAAAAAAGGTATCACCTAATACTGAAGAACTAATTTATTCTGCACTATCGCAACTGGACTAACACGGCTATTTTCTGCTTTATATATATATATATATATATATATATATATATACTGAGTATTTTTATACGGTTCCCAGCTCCTTCTTTTTAGAGGATAAAGAACCTACATTTGTCAGAATCTGTGGAAATGTTGATTTTGCTCAAGTAAAATATTACCATAGTACCCCCATCAATAGCTGCCACCGGGGCAGAATGTTTGAGGGGTGCTGCTCCCCTCTGCTCCCCTGGCACCTCCTTCAGGGGTTCAGCATGCTGCACATTGGTAGAAGTAAGCGCGTCTCGCAGAGGAAGTGAAGGCGCGGGGAGAGGGGGAACGAGGCTGTAAAAACATCCTTTTTTTTAATAGGCGATAGGGCATTAAACACGAAAGCAGCCCGAGCTGATAAGTCCTCTTCATTAATCATTGTGCCGGCTAATTGTGACCTAACAATGGATATTTCCCTTGAAAGGGCTTTGTGAAGATTTGCAGGGAGAAGGTCCCCTGTGTCATCACTCTTGGTACAGGAGACAGCCGCCTTTGTCACCGCGGTGGGGTGCTGGCACCCTCCTTATAGCGATGGTGTAGCTGCCGTCAGGATTAATGTACCTCAGATTCATTAGGTTAAGTAAAGAGGGATAAAAGAAAGAAAGAACATCCCGGACCTTCATAAAAAGAGCCACCATCAATCTCAACGCTGGCACTCAAAGTCCGCATTAGGTCAGATGGAACAAGGGCCTTACAGAGAGGCACAATGACAGGGGCAGGGGTTAGCGGGGTGGGTAATTGTATTAGGGTTTAATAGGGACAAAAAGGCTACATTGTAACGCACATTAGGAAACTGAGCTTTTGCATTTTTTTTGGAGGCTCAAATGTAGCCAACAGCATTAACCTGTTCATTCCCCCAAACTGTATGCGTGGCAATCACACTTCTTTATGTGATCAATATTACAATGTAGTTATAGCTCCTACATATATAAGGCTGTCCATAGGGAAGGTTCTGTAACTGTAATACCCCTCTGACGCGGAAGGGGTTAACGGTCGGAGTTTATTTTGCCCCGTGGGACGGCTTAAGTCCCGCTTACTTGGACACAAGCACAGCGTTTTAACGATTTTAGCGTTACTATATACGGTTTGCTCGAGCTTGCGTGTTAAAATCCAACGCGCAATGATTTTGGAGATGAACGTTAATGAAATACTGGTAAATGTAGGTTGGAAAGTCCTGGCAATGTAACAGATGGACAAGGGCACACGGATTCCAATCATAAAGAATTTATTGTGCATAAAACACACAACGTTTCAGCCTGCTGGCCTTCTTCAATGCCACTTCACTTGATGAAGGCCAGCAGGCCGAAACATTGTGTGTTTTATGGCACAATAAATTCTCTATGATTGGAATCCGTGTCCCCTTGTCCATGTATTATTACATTGGATATATTTGATGGAATACAGTCTTCCCTGGGACTAAGGTCAGGAGCTCCGGTAAATGTATCACTTTACTTTACATTTTTGGTGTGCAGCAAACATCGCCTATTTTGGAAAGTTCTGTCACAAGCATGGAGTGTCATTACCCAGAATCCCTTGCTGCAGTGGAAGCATTGTATGCTAAGAGATAATGGGGAAGAGCAGGGTTGCAGACCTGTCTGAGACGTGAATGTGCTCACACGGGGGATTTCTAGTTGCTGAAACCCCGGTGATAAATATGGCAGGGACTGCGATCCTGCAGCGTTCGGGGTAATGAGCAGACTATCTGGGAAGGAGACTCTTATCTGTCGTCTGCTCTAAGTGGTTCATAAAGTAGTGTTAGTTTTAAAAACACACGCACTTTATCCACCTGATAACAGTTACTTGTTTCCTTTATCTTCTCTGGGGATTATTCATGAAACTGTGATAGTGCCGAGCGGGTGCACTATCACACAAACACTCCCAATGATTTCCATGGTAGTTCCTGTGCAGAAGTTCCCCAAACAGCACTATTGTAGTCATCCCCCTTTTGAGTTTAAGCAGACAAGAGCCACAGAGATGTCCCACTGGAATTCCACTGACTGGTAGCGCATCCTTCACCCACAGAGCGGTCCCACTGGAATTCCACTGACTGGGAGCGCGTCCTTCACCCACAGAGATGTCCCACTGGAATTCCACTGACTGGGAGCACGTCCTTCACCCACAGAGAGGTCCCACTGGAATTCCACTGACTGGGAGCGCGTCCTTCACCCACAGAGATGTCCCACTGGAATTCCACTGACTGGGGAGAACGTCTTAACCCACCAGAAGGTCCCACTGGAATTCCACTGACTGGGAGCACGTCCTTCACCCACAGAGATGTCCCAATGAAATAGCCATGACTGGAGCACTGTCCTTCACCCACAGAGATGTCCCACTGGAATTCCACTGACTGGGAGCACGTCCTTCACCCACAGAGATGTCCCACTGACTGGGAGCGTGTCCTTCACCCATGGAGATTTCCCAGTGGAATTCCACTGACTGGGAGCCTGTCCTTGACCCACAGAGATGTTCCACTAAATTGGAGCGTGTCCTTTACCCACAGAGATGTCCCACTGGAATTCCACTTACTGGGAGCGCGTCCTTCATCCACAGAGAGAGAGCACCCCCATATTTCAGGGCCTGGATGGGGGGTAACGTCACCTTTAGGTATGATCTAAATCAGCGGTGATCAACTCCAAGAATATTTTAGAGAAAATAATAAAGATATGACTTTATTAATACATACACTGTATATCACACCCAGACTCTCTCTCACTCTCTCTCTCGGACTCAGACTCGGACTCTCGGTGTGATATACATGTAACGGATTTTCTGGCCTAGCCTGACCCACCCAATCTCACATTGGCCCCTGTGGTCTAACCAGTCCCCATTACAGTGTAGTGTCTGGTGGTGCACCTGTTGGCAACAGGACTCCTGAGTCTCCCGCATGATGTTGTGTGGGGATTCCCAACCCAGACAGGCAGCTGAGGTAGTGTACTTGAGTCCTACCTATATCCAGTGCAGCGCCTCCACCTCATCAGGATCCCTGCGTCCGCAAGGGGATGGTTCTGATGAGGAACTCCTTCTTGGTGATGCCTTCCCCTGCTGAGTAATTCCAGACTCACACAGTGAAGTGTCTTTATTCAAGGTCATCTATATTGCTTGATGTGGGCTAGCTGCCCCTCGCAGTAGTTACTTAGCCGCACATTATGCCGTGTACTCCCTTCAAAGGTACACCCTCCCAATGGAGTAGGATCCCCTCTCCCCTCAGGGAGATCACCCCTGTGCCAGGTCCCTGGACACAGTATGGCGTATACAGCTTGAGGCTGAATGAATATAATAAGGCTACTAGTTACAGCACTAGTGGGCCTCCTGCTCCCAGGTCTCAACGCAGACCTGCTCCTTACTTCAACACACCTAACTTTGAACAGTGCAGTGCCTTATATCTCTCAGGAGGCAGGCACATCTCTGATGTCACTAATGGTGGACTCAGAGTATGTAGCCACTCCCATCCATACATAGGGCACCTCACCAGGGTGTGAGGGCAAACCTCCATGATTACTGCTGGCATCCCTGTTACTTACCAGGCCTTACTGCCAGCAGGAGAGATGACTGCAGTCCATTTTACAGCATGGTTACATACAGTATATGTATTAATAAAGTAATATCTTTATTATTTTCTCTATAATATTCTTCTTCTGATATTCATTTTAACTTGGAATGTTAAACGTGTGTGTATATATCCATGTGTACTTAAATGTATTGACAATATAAAAGAAATAACGATGGGGATAGGGGGAGGGCAGAGATCTAGTAATAAAAATGTCTACCGTACTTGTATATATGAGTCAATGACCCGAAGAGCTTACATTCTAAAGTAAGCTACTCTGAGACCGAAGAGGAGAAAACCAGTAGGATGTCCCACTCACTATTAATACTCTGTAAATACATCAGAAGCATCAATGGGTCATTCCGCATAGATTGAGACTGCCGCGCGGGCTGTTAGCAGCTAGAAAGTAACATTGACTTCAGACAGACTTTTCAGCCAATAGCTGGTGCGATCGGCGCATTGGGGAGGAACCCCTTTGTGGTGAACGTCTGTGGGTTACTATTGTGAGGTTAGCGGGTCCATACACCACACAAATAGCCGTGGCTGGCACTGTGGCAGTCTGCAGCTTGGGGCCACGGCACTTTCCAAGAAATTGAAGCTTAAAGCTTTTTCTTCTTCTTAGTTTTTAACATAGGATGGAGGCAGGGGGGTCTCCAGAGCTGAACCCCGTTAATTTCAGCTCAGGTGGTGCTATTAGCCGCTCTGGCTCGGCTGTGGGGTTCAAGTAATGTCCAGCGGGCCAATAGGAAGCCGTGACGTCATCAGTTGCAGCTTCCTGTTAGCCCTCGTGACTGGGGGCTTTTAACTCCCCCCGAGATACCGGCGCCCCCTACGGAGGTAAGTATCTCACGAAGCTGGGGGTCCCCGGAGCTGAAATTAACGGGGTTCGGCTCCAGAGACCCCCTGCTTCAATCCCCTCAGTCTTTGACCGAGTCACCCGTGCTGAAGCAGGGATATCTTTAAAACCTGACCTGTTGGTAGCCCGTGAGGACTCGGGTCGGCCACCCCTGCCCTAGGATTTTAGCGGGGTACGGTAATGGAATGTATTAGCTGGAGACCCCGCAGGTAATAGGGCTGGCTGTGTAACCTCTGGTCCCTCTGACAGGAAAGAGTTAACAGCAGCACGTGAGCAGAGACACGATGAACGTGAGCTATGGAGTAACTTTTAAGTTGCATTAGGAGAGCAGACATCACCGTGCAGCAATGGATCATCCCGGGTGTGCGGGGCGAGGCGGACAGGCAGCGGGAGAGAAATATATGACTTTTCAATACTCTGAGAGCTTGTTTGTTTGTTGTTGTTCTCTGGTAAATGCTCCGTTCCTGTTCTCACCCCGATGCTCTCGCCCCGATGTTACGTATCATCAAAGAGTTTGCGTGATTTGATTTCTCTCTGTCGGCGGCTTCCTATCAATCAGTACAACAAAAAAGATATCAATACATGGACAGGGGAAATCCATCCCGGTGTTTACGGGACGCGTTTCAGCTGGTAAGGTTTTCGTTGTGCTAGGAACCCCGAGGCCAGCGGAGATCCGGGAAGGATCGCACAGGAACTCTGATAGAAGTCGGGGGGGTTTCCGTGCTTGGAACATTTGGGATTCTTTAAACTCAGATATTGCCAACGCTGGGTTGTCAGGATAATTGGACATGGAAGGAGACTAGTCAAATTAGACTTGGTAAGCTGTATGAAACGTCATAATCAGCATTCAGCTTGATAGAAGGGCCTGCTGTGAAAGCAGAGGGTTCTGGGAGTTAACAAGCATGACCACACCAGGCATCCATTTATCCATGTTTATTGGCTCCAGTACGTAAAACCAGCCTGCATTTTTTGGACATGATCGCATTAGGATTCTCCTAAAAAAACGTACAACTATTTCAGTCTGAAGGGAAATGGCCCAGACATTCAGCTATATCTGTCCTGAGTCACCCCCATAAAACTCACACCCGCAACACGAACTGGCAGTAAAAGGTGTTATAGTGCGGCCAAGTTATCAGGTTCTTCTGATTACATCATCTGCTTCTGGTTTTGTTCGATGAGGTCCCACTTTGTGCCCAGACAAAAATACAACGTATTTGAGAGTAGAGAAATACCATGTTTAGGCCAAGTCCGTGTGATGGTGCCTTATCTGCCTGTGCTTCAGGAGATCTCTCCCTATCACACTCTCTATCACACTCTCACTTTCTCAGTTCCTTTCTCTCTCTCTCACACATCTCACACTCTCACACACACATCTCTCTTCCTCTCTCACTTTCTCAGTTCCTTTCACTCTCTCACACACATCTCACACTGTCTCTCACACACACATCTCTCTTCCTCTCTCACTTTCTCAGTTCCTTCCTCTGTCTCTGTCTCTCTCTCTCACCCTATCTTCTTCCTCATAAACTCTGTCTCCCTCTCTCACCTCTTCTTCTCTCATCCTCTTCCTCATACACTCTCCCTCCCCCTTTCTTCTTCTCTCATCCTCTTCCACATATACTCTCTCCCCCCCCTTTCTTCTTCTCTCATCCTCTTCCTCATATACACTCTCTCTCTCCCCCTTTCTTCTTCTCTCATCCTCTTCCTCATATACTCTCTCCCCCCCCTTTCTTCTTCTCTCATCCTCTTCCTCATATACTCTCTCCCCCCCTTTCTTCTTCTCTCATCCTCTTCTTCATATACACTCTCCCTCCCCCTTTCTTCTTCTCTCATCCTCTTCCTCATATACACTCTCCCTCCCCCCTTTCTTCTTCTCTCATCCTCTTCCTCATATACACTCTCTCTCCCCTCCCCCTTTCTTCTTCTCTCACCCTCTTCCTCATATACACTCTCTCTGTCTCTACATGAGAGTGACATCACACGAGCGATCCCCTTTGGGCATGACCCAAACCTCCCCTCTGCAGTCCCAGGCAAATGGGAGGGGTAATAGTTGTGGGAGGACCACACACCCCCTCTGCAGGTTCCCAGGGCAGGAGGTAGGGGGTAATAGAGTGGTGGGCAGGACACACACCTCCCCTCTGCTAGTTCCCATGGCAGAGGTAGGTGTAATAGAGTGGTGGGCAGGACACACACATCCCCTCTGCAGTTCCAGGGCAAATGGGAGGGGGTAATAGATTGTGTCAGGACAACACACACCCCCTCTGCATTTCCCGGGTCAGGAGGTAGGGGGTAATAGAGTGGGGCAGGACACACAACACCTCCCTCTACAGTTCCCAGGGCAGGAGGCGGGGGTAATAGAGTGGTGGGCAGGACACACACCACCCCTCTGCAGTTCCCTGGCAGAGGTAGGGGTAATAGAGTGTGGGCAGGACACATCCCTCTTGCAGTTCCCAGGGCAAGGGAGTGGGGTAATAGAGTGGTGGGCAGGACACACCACATCCCCTCTGCAGTTCTCAGCAGAGTAGGGGGGTAAATAGAGTGGTGGCAGACAACAACCTCCCCTCTGCAGTTCCAGGGCAGGAGGTAGGGGGTATAGAGTGGTGGGCAGGACACACACCTCCCCTCTGCAGTTCTCAGGGCAGAGGTAGGGGGTAATAGAGTGGTGGGGCAGGAACACACACCTCCCCTCTGCAGTTCCCAGGGCATGAAGGGGGTAATAGAGTGGTGGGCAGGACACAAACCTCCCCTCTGCAGTTCCAGGCAGGAGGTAGGGGGTAATAGAGTGGTGGGCAGGACACACACACCCCCTCTGCAGTTCCCGGCAGGAGGTAGGGGGTAATAGAGTGGTGGGCAGGACACACACACCCCCTCTGCAGTTCCCAGGCAGGAGGTAGTGGGTAATAGAGTGGTGGGCAGGGCCCAGACCACCCCCTCTGCAGTTCCTCAGGGCAGGAGATAGGAGGTAAGAGAGTGGTGGGCAGGACACACACCTCCCCTCTGCAGTTCCCAGGGCAAATGGGAGGTGTAGTGTTTCCCAGCACACGTGCAGGATGTGGGATACAATAGCTAGTGTGACCCATACACCGATATTCCCTAAGCAGGAAGTGAGGGACGGAGCAGGGAGTCCCCGGTACACGCACTCCCCAGCACTCACTGTGTTCTGAGTGTGACCCATACAACGATATTCCCTATACGGAAGTGAGATGACGGAGCAGGGTGTCCCCGTTACACAGCACTCCCACGCACCACTGTGTTCTAGTGTGACCCATACACCGATATTCCCTAGAGCAGAAGTGAGAGGACGGAGCAGGGAGTCCCCGCACACGCACTCCCCAGCACTCACTGTGTTCTGAGTGTGAGGCCGCGCTGGTGAGGACGGGGCAGACTAAGGGCCCTTGGTGTACTCCCGCCGATTTTCTTGTTGATCACTTCCACCAGGCCGCCCTTCTCCGTGACCAGCCTGTAGAGCGTTACAGGTCCAGAACTTGCTTGGCCATGATGGGGATCCGATTCACAGGCGTCCCTGCGAAAAACCAGCGAAAAACAAAGATCTGAGCAACGGCTGAAGTTTCCTGATATAAAGTAGCGGTACTGGCGTTTGTCCTCCGGGAGCCCCCAGTCACAGGCTTCTATGTTATTTACCCACCGCCCCTAAAAAAATACAATACAATAAGGCCTCCGTCAAACAGAACAAATTGTTTGGGAAATGCAAAGTCACAAACGGTTTAAACACTTCTTGTGAACCAGGGATGAATTACACGATATTTATTCCAAAATAATATATATATAATATATATCTGAATTGTACATTGTGGTGTTAAGGGTTTAAACGGTATCATGGTGACTCTGTGGGGACTTTTGCCAGATTCTCCTGCTTGTCTCCCCTCACTGTTAATTGGCTTCCCCCTCCTAAGTGAGGGCAGTGACATCATCAGACTGGAATGAGAAAGCTTCACCTGATGCTATTCCCCAGTTGTTCTAATCCCAAGCCCATGTACGGATTTTCCGCCGCTGAAAACAGTCCTAGGAAATACGAGGAGCGGAGAATTGACTTCAATGACTTATCATAAGAAAGAAGGTGAAATGGGGGATTAGAATATATATATTGCATTAGCTACATAATGAAAGGAGGTAGACATCCACATACTGGAAAGGTCTGTGGCTAATAGGGAAGGACATCTCTAGAGCTGCCAATGTCACTATTCAATTGAGATTTGATGCACATTTATTTCAGCAGATTTTGTATCACCACACTTTAACCAACCAAACCAAATTTGTTTTTGAAGAGTTTCCAGTTTCTGCTAAATAATCTGTTTTATTTTTTGGACCTGGACTCCCCCACCGCCCCCCCGCCCCCCCCCCCCCCACAGAATCAGGATGGGTACTTTTTCCCCCCACCCCCCCCCCCCCCCCCCCCCCACAACAGTATCATGATGGGTACTTTCCCCCCCCCCCCCACAAAACGCGAATCAGGATGGGTACTTTCCCTGCCCCCACCCCAAAAAAAAACGAATCAGGATGGGTTACTTTTCTCCCCACCCCCCCCCCCCAAAACAGAATCAGGATGGTACTTCTCCCCCCACCCCCCAAACAGAAATCAGGATGGGTACTTCTCCCCCCCCCCCCAAAAAAACAGAATCATGGTGGTACTTCTCCCCCCCAAAACAGACTCAGACCCCCCCCCCCCTCCACCACCCCACCCCCCCTCCAAAAAACCCTCAGATATGGGAGGGTACTTTTAAGCCTTCCGATGCCTCGCTTTGCTGGCCCCTGCGGCACGGATACGGTTAGCCCCACGCCGATCGGTGGCCTCTTTGTTACCAGGAGAAATAATTAGGCAAACACAAATTGAATCCGTCCCCTTTCGCTGCTTCCAGAGCTCTCGATATTTACGGCCGGCGTAGCGCTGAAGCGATGACAAATCCTTCGCTTCTCCAGCTTTTATTGTTGTCAATTAGCCGGGATAATCTGTGCAGAAACGCGCCCCTCTGTGTGTTTCTAACGGGCGCCTGACCTGGGATAATTAACCTATGTTTTTGCCTTTTGACTTTATTGTGCCAGCTGAATTTATGAGCAGAATCGCTCGATATCTGCAGGATTTACAGCACTGCTGACCCCGCGCAAGCAGACAGGCCGGTAACAGTGATGTACGGAGAGGGTGCACAGTACCACTGCTTTTTAATGTACAAACCTAACATCACCATCTTTTTGAACCCTTTCATTGCCCTATTTGTCATTTTGAGAACAGAATGTAGCTGCGGCAAACGCTGCCGCTGATCGCGTGTGCATGCACGATCAGAACAATCAATTTTAATCTGTCCGGCCACGCTCACGCGGCACGCGCCCGTACGCTTGCGGGCGTAGGTGCTTGCCGAGACAGATTAATTGTGTTTGAGGCGCGCTGAAGGGTCACATGACCTCCTCAGCCAATCAGCGCCAGTCACTGTTTCGGAGCCCCGCCCCCAACCACCCCTGCTTACCAAAAAGTTGCCGACAGCCCGCCGCTCTCATGTTTGGAGAGTTGGTGACGTCAACAGTCTCAGCATGAGCGCAGTCAGCGGCACCGGGCGCAGCCTTGGTGTGGTGCGATCACATGGCTTGTTGCCATGCCGGGCTGCCACAGTCTTTCCTGGGGCTGGTCACAGCCCGGCATCAGCCTAGAGAGAGGTCTATTCGTCCAGGCAGAGAGGGTAGGCCTCAGGGTCGTGTGATGGGGTAAGAGGTAGGGGATCAGGATCGTGTGATTGGGCAGAGAGGGTAGGCTCAGGTCGTGTGATTGGGGCAGAGAGGGTAGGGCTCAGGTCGTGTGATTGGGGTAAGAGGTAGGGATCAGGATCGTGTGATTGGGGCAGAGAGGGTAGGGCTCAGGGTCTGTGTGATTGGGGTAAGAGGTACCGGATCAGGATCGTGTGTATTGGGGCAGGAGAGGGTAGGGCTCAGGGTTCGTGTGATTGGGGTAAGAGTGTAGGGATCAGGATCGTGTGATTGGGTAAGAGGTAGGGATCAGGATCGTGTGATTGGGGTAAGAGGTAGGGATCAGGATCGTGTGATTGGGGTAAGAGGTAGGGATCAGGATCGTGTGATTGGGTAAGAGGTAGGGATCAGGGTCGTGTGATGGGGTAATAGAGTAGGCTCAGGTCGTGTGTGATTTGGGGTAAGAGGTAGGGATCAGGATCGTGTGATTGGGGTAAGAGGTAGGGATCAGGATCGGTGATATGGGGTAAGAGGTAGGGATCAATCGTGTGATTGGGGTAGAATGTAGGATCAGGATCGTGGATTGGGGTAAGAGGTACATCAGATCGTGTGATTGGGGTAAGAGGTAGGGATCAGGTGTGTGTGGGGTAATAGGTAGTCAGGATCGTTGATTGGGTAAGAGGTGGGATCAGGTCGTGTGATTGGGTAAGAGGTAGGGATCAGGATCGTGTGATTGGGGTAAGAGGTAGGATCAGGATCGTGTGATTGGGGTAAGAGGTAGGGATCAGGATCGTGTGATTGGGGTAAGAGGTACGGATCGGATCGTGTGATTGGGGTAAGAGGTAGGGATCAGGATCGTGTGATTGGGGTAAGAGGTAGGGATCAGGGTCGTGTGATTGGGGTAAGAGGTAGGTCAGATCGTGTGATTGGGGTAAGAGGTACGATCAGGATTCTGTGATTGGGGTAAAGGTAGGGATCAGGATCGTGTGATTTGGGGTAAGAGGTAGGGATCGGATCGGTGATTGGGGTTAAGAGTACGGATCAGGGTCGTGTGATTGGGGTAAGAGGTAGGGATCAGGATCGTGTGATTGGGGTAAGAGGTAGGGATCAGGATCGTGTGATTGGGGTAAGAGGTAGGGATCAGGGTTGTGTGATTGGGGTAAGAGGTAGGGATCAGGATCGTGTGATTGGGGTAAGAGGTAGGGATCAGGGTCGTGTGATTGGGGTAAGAGGTAGGGATCAGGATCGTGTGATTGGGGTAAGAAGTAGGGATCAGGATCGTGTGATTGGGGTAAGAGGTAGGGATCAGGGTCGTGTGATTGGGGTAAGGAGGGATCAGGGCTGTGATTGGGGTAAGAGGTAGGGTCAGGGTCGTCGTGGATTGGGGTAAGAGTGTATCAGGGTTGTGTGATTGGGGTAAGAGGTAGGGATCAGGATCGTGTGATTGGGGTAAGAGGTAGGATCAGGTCGTGTGATTGGTAGAGGTAGGGATCAGATCGTGTGATTGGGGTAGAGGTAGGGATCAGGGTCGTGTGATTGGGTAAGAGGTACGGATCAGGATCGTGTGATTGGGGTAAGAGGTAGGGATCAGGGTCGTGTGATTGGGGTAAGAGGTAGGGATCAGGATCGTGTGATTGGGGTAAGAGGTAGGGATCAGGGTCGTGTGATTGGGGTAAGAGGTAGGGATCATATCGTGGTGATTTGGGGTAAGAGGTAGGGATCAGGGTCTGTGATTGGGGTAAAGGTAACGGATCAGATCGTCTATTTGAGGTAGAGGTAAGGGATCAGGATCGTGTGATTGGGGTAGAGGTTAATCGGGTTGCTGGATTCGGTAAGAGGTAGGCTCTGGTCGTGTGATTGTGGGTAAGAGTTAGGGATCAGGTGTCGTGTGATTGTGGGTAAGAGATAGGGATCAGGGTCGTGTGATTGGGGTAAGAGGTAGGGATCAGGGTCGTGCGATTGGGGTAAGAGTGATCACAACCAGTTATTGCAGCACTGTAAAAGGCCCAACCCCTCCAACATACATTGTGAGCTATGTTCTAGTTATATTGCAGCCTTTTTACCCAAAGCGTAGTGCTGCTACCAAGCATGCCAAAGGCAATCGTGGTACCCAGACCATATGCCCCACCCTGCACCCCGACGTCCGGAACAGGAGAGGGAGTCCACTTCTTGTATCCCAGTCACGGCCCTTGTGATCGCATTCACTGCACGTCCTATGGGCCACGAGCAGTGAGCCAGGCTTCGTGATGTTCAGAGAACATCTCCGGGGGTCATCAAAAGAATAACAATAAATGTACCACTAGTGAACACAACTCCTGTTTGTTAGCTACGTGGTGCTCAAAGACAAATAGGAAAAACTAGTCTGATTTATATGGCGTTTGGCGATAAAATCATCCCCTAACACTCACTAAAAACGCAGCGTTTCGGACTAATCCCCATTACACACTGGACGACTCTTGAAACAGGGACATGAACCCCACATCCTACAATGTAATATTCGTTACAGCTTTGGCAGTCAGTGGCCTAAAAGTGGTTACAATATGTGGACTGTTTGACTCCCCTGGGCTCCTGTATAGTTTGCATTCCTAGTAACAGCAGCAGGTACACTGTGCAGACAGTATGCGGTGTGATGTGGGATTTGCAGCAGCAGGTACACTGTGCAGACAGTATGCGGTGTGATGGGGGATTTGCAGCCAGGTACACTGTGCGAAGTATGCGGTGTGATGGGGGATTTGCAGCAGCAGGTACACTGTGCGAGGACAGGTATGAGTACGGTGGTGATGGGGGATTTGCAGCAGCAGTACAACTGTGCATACAGTATGCGGTGTGATGGGGGATTTGCAGCAGCACGGTACACGGGGAAGACATATGGCGGTGTGATGGGGGATTTGCAGCATCAGTACACTGTGCAGACAGTATTCGTGTGATGGGGGATTTGCAGCAGCAGGTACACTGTGCAGACAGTATGCGGTGTGATGGGGGATTTGCAGCAGCAGGTACACTGTGCAGACAGTATGCGGTGTGATGGGGGATTTGCAGCAGCAGGTACACTGTGCAGACAGTATGCGGTGTGATGGGGATTGCAGCAGCAGTACACTGTGCAGACGTATGCGGTGTGATGGTGGTGTGCCGCAACGCAGGTACACTGTGCAGACAGTATGCGGTGTGATGGGGGATTTGCAGCAGCAGGTATCACTGTGCAGACAGTATGCGGTGTGATGGGGGATTTGCAGCAGCAGGTACACTGTGCAGACAGTATGCGGTGTGATGGGGGATTTGCAGCAGCAGGTACACTGTGCAGACAGCATGCGGTGTGATGGGGGATTTGCAGCAGCAGGTACACTGTGCAGACAGCCATGCGGTGTGATGGGGGATTTGCAGCAGCAGGTACACTGTGCAGACAGATGGCGGTGGTGAGGGGGATTTGAGCACAGGTAACACTGTGCAGACCATGCGTGTGATGGATGGGGATTTGCAGCAGCAGGTCAACTGTGCAGACACTATGGCGGTGTGATGGATTTGTTGCCAGCAGCAGGTACAACGTTGCAGGACATATGCGGTGTGATGGGGGATTGCAGCAAGCAGGTTCAACACTGTGCAGACAGTATGGGGATGCGTGTGATGGGGGATTTTGCCAGCAGCAGAGGTAAACCTGTGCGACAGAGCGCGGTTTGTGGATGGGGGTTTGCAGCAGCAGGTACATGGAAGCGTTGCGTGCTGGATACAGAAGACAGTAGTAACTGTGCACGACAGCATGGCGTGTGATGGATGGGAGGATTGCGTTGTGTGCTTTGGGAACAGCTGAGTTTTCC